>JAECUM010012843.1:0-58939 GCA_016617855.1 Megalonaias nervosa
TTCTTTCAGTTAGGCTAAGCCATTTGATGGATGGAATATTTCAACTAGAAGAATGAAATTAAAAAAAATTAATTAAAAATTTAGATTTGACATGTGATAGAGGAAGATCTCCCAATTAGAAATGTGTTACAAATTTATATTTTTCCACATAAACCCCAAGATATTACGCCAGGAGCTATCCAAAAATTGAAATCTAAAAATAAAAAAAAATTGACAAAGTAGCAGTCCAGAAGTTTATACTTCGTTGATCGTTTCTATTAAAATTGCATATCTGGTATTGAAAAGTTATGAATTTGCTATATGGTGTGCCGATTTTGGTCAAAAACTTGATGTAAATTGGCAGTGTTACATATTTTCGAGCCAAGAGAATGACGTCACTTTGTGCTACTTCCATCATTGCAGCAATGCATCTTCCCGTTTGCATTACGTATCTGACAATCTTAATTCAGAACTATGACAGTACAATAACATGCCGGTGCTAAATTCAGCCGACTATTTATTTTTAATTAGTATATTGTTAAAAATTTTAATAAATAGACTTTATCTCCAGACAGAAAAATCAGATGAATTACGGTTTAACCAGCATGACTGCCACACTGTGTAAAGTATGAAAATTGATGTCAACTTCGTGCATTTGATAGTAATAAGTATAAACAATAAAATAATAATTTATAAAGTAAGAAAACATACTTACTACACGGGTAATTAGTCAATATTAGAAATCTGGGCGTCAAACTTCAGAGCAATAAACGACAAGATCTTCACACACAGGAAATGAAACTTGTTTCATTATCAAAGGAAAAGCGTGGTTTTGAGTATGATTTGATTGGTTGTTTCGGGCCACTCTGATCTCATTGAATTATCATTTAAAAAAATTATTTCCAGAGTCTCTAATGCACACAAAATGAAAAAAAAAATTTAAAACAAAAATTGTACGGAAAAATTGTTCAAAACGGTTGTATGGCCGTACACTGACGAAAATGGGAAAAAAACGTACAAATTACAGGTAAACTGTACAAGTGGACACCTATGCATGTCCATTCAAAATACAGTAATGTATCAATGCATAAATCTCGGACGACCATCGTATGAATCTTGTCCGGCGAATTAACCTTTATTTTCATAATTACGGTGTCAAAGTTTTTGTACAGGACACCATCAGGCAGAAGTTGCCTATTTCACCAGATTCTACCCTGCTGTAAATAAGGATTAGGGTCTGATACTCGTACCTATCACGGGGCAGAGTCTTTGTTCTCTTTTGATACTACCGAATCCAGCATCCGTCTCGGTTTTAATATTAGCAGTGTGATGATGTCATCAACCGTCATTTCTACTATCTGTTACAAACTCACCCAGCTTTGTTGGGGGTGGGTTGCATGGTTTTGGTTATCGTTATCTAGAGGGTGATCGCCAATGGTGTAATTTGCCCGGAGCGAGTAAATATCAATAGAAAGTGTGAAACTTACAGCTGGAATAGATAAAGATCTGAGCAGATATATAAAACACAATGACACGAGCCTCCGTACATGTACCAACCATAAAATTTAATCAGCAATTCATAAACAATAAAATTCATAAACAATTGTGATAATGCTTTACATTAGAAAGATACACTTTTTGATTTAAATTATTCAGTGAATTTCAAATACAAATATGCTTATACAAATAGCCGGTCTGTTAAGTGATGGAATTAATTCATCATCAAATTGAGTGAAAGATCGAAATCACTGCCTTGTACAGACTGATAACCTGATGTTTCTGGTTCAGTCCAAATTCGCTGCGACTGTTCTTTTGACCTCCTTTTGCCTGTAAGTCTGGGTCCTTTCCACTTTTTCCTTTTCCCAAATTCTCATGTGTCCCGTCTCTTTCGGCCTCCAACTTTGTGTGGTCACTTTAGTTTTGTAAGTACGTGATACTTCATGTGGATACTTCCGGTGGAGCTATCTCACCTTCCAAAAGTAAGCAAAACGCAACCTAAGTACACCACTCCCTCGATGACTTGCGCACAACGGGGTCCATAAACATCGACCACGTTACAAGCAAGGGCGCGAGTTATCGAGGGACCTATAATGAACAACAAAACTAACAAAGGGATCGACGTAGAGGCAAAATGGGGGTGGGGGTGGGTTGGCATGTTACAGTGTTGAATACTCAATTAATAATCGTGCTAAGATTAATTGTGAATAAATATCTCTTCATAGCGGTGTACTTTGTTTACTTTTTTCCTCACAGAGTAACATTAATTTCAGGATAATTTACAGTATATTGAGGAGATCATCAAAACATTATTCCACATGGTTTCCGTTCGCTTATCACATGTATGACTTCACACATTGTGTACTACGTCACTAATTTTGTGTTGAATTGGATACATTCTAGTTTTATTGTTTGATCCAAAGTAGACTTTTTTTTTATACAAAAGATCGACACTCATTTTGAAAAAACAATGTCGATCAAACGAAAGGTTGATTTGATTGCGGTAGAAGTAAAATGAAAAGAAATAAATTCACAAGGGTTAACCATTACCAACATCAATTTAATGGGTCTACAAATTTAAAACAATGTAAATTAGAACACGATAATAATGTCAGTTTGTGACACGTTTGACAAATATCACTTCACATTTTGAAAAAATCTGTTAATTTTTGTTGTGTTACTCTTTGATTTCTCTGCCACCTCTGTGTATTTTCACAGATGATTATCTCTCTGAGCTGGTATGGATAATTACATGCGGCTTCCTGATTTGCTGAGCGTATCTCTCCCGACAATGAATTTTGTTTAATTCCATGTCGGCGCTGGAATCTCCAAAGCCATCCATGGCTTGCCCTAAAATGAGATTCATTCTCCATAATTTTTGCCATTTCTTCTGCTTGGGCTTTGAGAATTGTTCCAGAGATGGGAACACCTTGCCAGGTTGTTCTGTCAAGACGCTTGCATAGTCTTGGAGTAATGACTCCACTTCCTTACGATGCTCTGACTTTAACGTTCTGTCACGTACAATGTCGACGTAAGTTTCTTCTGTCGTCAAAGGACAACTAGGGAGTACTTCCGCCTCTCCTCCGTTGTCGTCAGGTTCTTCAGTTACAAATGTAGAAACCCATGAACTCTGTGGGTGTCTCCCTTTCACGTTATTGTTTCAGGAGATTTACCTGGTACAGCTTCTCCTTGTCTCCTACCCGAATACGGTAGTTCTGCCCACCCTTTTTCTCCCTTACCATGAATGGTCCCCTCCATGAGACTTGAAGTTTGTTGTGCTCCAACAGCAGCAACAACAACACCTTGTCACCCACCTCGAAGTGACGTTCCTTTGTCTTTTTATTGTAAAATTTGGCTTGACGTCCCCTTGTGTCACAGAGATTCTCCTGAGCCAATTTAGAAACCTCTTCTAGCTTGTTGCGTAGATCAACGACATACTGGTATGTCGTTCGCACTTCCTCGGATGCTTGCTCATCCGTCCATATCTGTTTTAATATAGCCATGGGTCCCCTAACTGTCCTCCCATAGACTAACTCAAAAAGTGAAAAACCCAAACTAGCCTGTGGCACTTCTCGATACGCAAAAAGTATCGCTAAAAGATATCGATCCCAATCCCTGGGTCGACCTTCACAGAGCTTCTTCAGAGCCTGTTTCAACCATTGAAATGCTTCAACAAACCATTACACTGTGGGTGACACAGGGTAGTTGTCAGGTGTCTAATGGATAGTAACCTATTTACCTCTTCACCTGGCTCACAAACTGCATCCCCTGGTCAGTCAGTATCTCATCTGGGGCACCAACACTCAACCAAACTCCTAACAAGGCCTCAGCCACTGTGACTGAGTCAATGGTTTTCAAGGCCGCAGCCTCCGGGTACCGGGTGGAATAATCTACTGTTGTTGGTATATAACGATTACCGCTTTCTGCCTCCCGCTTTATCGGACCTACTAGGTCCATCACCACCCTCTAGAAAGGTTCATCAATTGGTGGGGTGGTTCCTAGTGGCACTGGGCGATGTGAGGTCTTGGGTGCCACCCGCTGACACTTGTCACACGACAAACAGAACCTCCTAACATCCCCATATACACCTGGCCAGTAGAATTCCCTCACTAACCTCTCCCTGGTCTTTGCCATGCCCATGTGGCTTCCAAGTAGACACTCATGTGCCAGCCTAAGCACTTCTGGTCGCTTCGCTATAGGCACAACAACTTGTTTAAACGTATCGGTCCCTTTCCTAGCGTATCGATACAAAATCTTTCGTCGCGAACTTTACCTCGCCATCTGGCAATTTCCATATGGACCCATCTTTTGTGTACATGCATACCTTGTTGAGAGAGAAATCTTCCACATGAAGTTTACTCAACTCGCCAGGTAGCAAATTGTCTATGAGCGAAGTCGTGGGTCTTAGCGGCTTTGACCTTGACCTTCGCTTCATAGCCCTCATCTCAACGGACCCCATGTGTACAGGTGTACACGTCATAGGGTTTAGCTGTGGCAACACATACCTACACCCTATTATCACGTCATGAGACAGTCCCGACAAAAATGCTGCTTGAATTCGCCCCTTTACATAACGGCAAATCAAGGTCTATGTGAACAACCGGGAGTGAATCTTTTGTCCGGTTAGCAAACTGGACTTAGCTCTCTCGCCTGTATAATCAACAGGCTTGACATATCTACTATCTATCAAGGCCGGATAACTACAAACAGTATCAAACAGTACAGTTGCCCTTTCACCATTTACCGTAGCTACTGCTGTGTTAGTTACCTCCACTGGTTCCAGTTCCTTAACAGTATTTGTAGCTACCGAATTAATCATTGTTGGACAATACTTCCTACAATCCTTAACGACATGGCCTGGTCTGTTGCAGCCGTAACACACTGGCTCACCTTTCCTCCCTGTAGTATCCTTCTCTGCCCCGTGAGTCTTCCCCGACCCCCAGAAATGTTCTCAGCTGGGATTTCTGGCCCCTAGCCTCCCACCATTCTGTCCATTCCTTCTTTGGGGTACCACCTCAGTGGTCTTTCTATGCTCACTGATGCCAGGTCGGTCCTTGCCACCCCAGGTGGTCAGACGCGAGTGCGTACTCTCATAGCGCTCGGCCATCTTGCTTATATCATCCAAAGTTGAGAATTCACGCTCCACTAAGAACACCATGAAGTCTTTCCGGTAGGTACTTAAGACGTGTTCTTTCAAAATTTCCTCGCGTATACCTTCATACGTTTGCGCGGTACCAGCCATTTTCATCCATTTATAAAAAATCACATGTACGTGGTTATGGAATTGCGCATGCATTTCTGTAGCTCTTTTCGACAATTCTCTAAAGAGTTTCCGAAACGTTTCTGCTGACAGCTCATACTGCCATAGTAGCTCTTTCTTCAAAGCGTCGTTCATCTACCTCTTTCGGCATCATATTATGGCAGACGTCTTTCGCGGCCCCCTGTAAGAATGCCGAAACATTGATAGCCCGCTGGTCTTTGGGTAGCTGATGAACCAATGCCAACTTCTCGAACTGTGTCAGAAAGTTCTCAGTGATTTCGTCCCTGTCATTGAACATGGGCATGGTGGTATGTATTGGTCGTCTTGTCTTCAGATTGTTCAGGTCTTCACCCCTTCTGGACTCTGCTTCGATCCTCAGCTTCTCCATGGCTAATATATGTTCGCGTTCTCTAGCTTTTTCTTCTGCCTGTCTGTATTTCTCTAGTTCAGCTGCTTGCCTGTCTTTCTCACATTCAGCTGCTTGTCTGTCTTTCTCTCGTTCCTCGGCTAGTTGTTGCTTATGTTCTCTAACACTTCGCTCAACAAATTCAGCTAACTGGGCCCCTTCGTAACCAAGTTTGTCCCTGCCAATCGACTTGAATTCCCTAATTAACTGTCTGTCGGTCGCCATCCTCGTCTACTTATACTGTAACACAAGAATTAAGTTCTCTACCTACACTCGAGGTTTACTGCCCCTCTACGAGATAGCCCCCACACGTGTTTATCTTACCTCTAGTATGGCCCTACTCAATTGAAGCACACTATCCTTGCACCAACAATCAATCAACGGGCAGTAGTACACAGCTGGAGTGCCTCTCCAAATTAACGTAACGTTCCCACACTAAACAAGGCCTAATTTATTACCATGGGGTTGGCCTAAATATCTCTTCTCCCAAGAGATTACAAAGGTAATTTTTCCTTTCACTACACAAATTTCGAATACAACCCGAACATCAAGGAAAATTGCATCAATCTCTTACAATATTTTCATCACAACATGGAAAAAAATGGCAAGAAAATTCCATGCACAGAATATATAAAAAAAAATAAGCAGGCAATGATTCGATTCACTCTGATAGCTATTTCTTAAAAAGTACTATTGCAGTCATCACTTTTCTCTTCTGTATTTGCTCAGACTTTTATGAGTAAAATGTTCAGATCCTTAGACGAGCACCCACTTTGTTACAAACTCCCCCAGCTTTGTTGGGGGTGGGTTGTATGGTTTTGGTTATCATTATCTAGAGGGTGATCGCCACAGGTGTAATTTGCCTGGAGCGAGTAAATATCAATAGAAAGCGTGAAACTTACAGCTGGAATAGATAAAGGTCTGAGCAGATATATAAAACACAATGACACGAGCCCCCATACATGTACAAACCATAAAATTTAATCAACAATTCATAAACAATAAAATTCATAAACAATTGTGATAATGCATTACATTAGAAAGATACATTTTTTGATTTAAATTATTCAGCGAATTTCAAATACAAATATACTTATACAAATAGCTGGTCTGTTAAGCAATAGAATTAATTCATCATCAAATCGAGTGAAAGATCGAAATCACTGCCTTGTACAGATTCATAACCTGATGTTTCTGGTTCAGTCCAAATTCGCTGCGACTGTTCTTTTGACCTCCTTTTGCCTGTAAGTCTGGGTCCTTTCCACTTTTCCCTTTTCCCAAATTCTCATGTGTCCCGCCTCTTTCGGCCTCCAACTTTGTGTGGTCACTTTGGTTTTGTAAGTACATGATACCTCCCGTGGAGCTATCTCACCTTCCAAAAGTAAACAAAATGCAAACTAAGTATTCTGTTAGGTACCCTACTTGGAAGAGATCATACTTTCTCCTCTCGTTAATGTCAGATAAGTTCTATCAGAATTCAAACAGATACCAACAGCCATCTGGTCTAACTAAACACGGCAGACCATAAACAAACATAGTTTCCTAAGATCAATGTAGCAACCCCAGCTGATTTGTCATTGTCATTTAATTGCTTTTAAAACACTGTTAAATGATAGATCTCATCTCAAGCAGCATAGAACAGTTTAAATTTTGAAAACATCTCTACTAGAAGTAAACTTATGACATTTTAAAGTTGCCAATTTTCTATCAATTTGCTCACCTTTTTCCTTATAATAATACTGTCACACGCGATAAATCCATGGCACCAGAAAAAAAGGAAATTTGACATAAATTGATGTAATTTTGTTATTTTTAATGATAAATTCATAAAACTTTCCAGCTTTATGTAAAACAACATGCTGGACTCGTATTTGCCGTTATTGAAGATGTACGTTTACAACAGGGAAAGTTATTTCAAGAAAAATCTCACCAATATTTAAATTTTGTTTGTAATATTTTGTGTGCTAACACACACAGCAACATGTTAATATATGGTGTTAAATCAAAAATGTTTCTCTTCTCCACAGCAAAATCATTCAAATAGAAATTTTAATAAAGTTAATGCTGGTAACTATGTATCAAATCCAAGGCTTTACTAATCATGGATTATGCATAAAATTTCAAGTTTAATTATTGTCATGGCAATTGGAAAATCTCATATTTTACTTCCTACTTTAATATAAATGTCACCATTTGGTTGAAATAATTGAGTTGTAAATTGTTTTCATTGTTGATGAAACACATCTTAGTCTGTAAAGTAGTTCTTCACACATCATTTAAAAGAATTTTTTTTGGGTATTGTTTAAACGATTTGAACGAGAAAACTAAATTCGATGTTAACTGCGATATCGCATGGTTATGAAGAACGGTCGTCTCGACAAATTCTCAGAAGACGATCGTTTTTAAAATAAAAGAATATATGATAAAACTTGATTTAGAACCATGTATTTGTTAGCCACAAGTTGTAGACACTATATTATGGACATTTACTAATCGATATGGCATTGAACTACTGGTTACAAACGTTTGTTTACTAACATCGTAATATATTCAAGATGGCATCCATAGTACATGCTCAGCGAAGTACAAAAACTCAAAAGTCCTTACCTTTAAAGCAAAATCCGGCACACTAAATCTTTTGCGACAGACGTTTTATATATGAAATTAAAGATGAGAATATGTACAATCTAATGACTTTGAGGATCGCGTACAATCGGCACTTGAATTTGCATCACTATATCTTCAGCATGGCTTGTAATATTTTAATTCTTCAAATTCCGCACTAACCATCATTCAATTTTCTGATTGGCTGGAAATTTTCATGAATATTCATAGTCATTAACCCGGTTGCATAATTTTCCAAATGAACCACACATTACACACGGGTCAAGGCAGTATTGATTTTGTGCGGGAAGCGTAAATTACCTGTAATTTACTTTTCAACCTGCGATAAAGTGTAAATCCAAATAAATAACACTAACAAGTAATACATATTTAGAAAGATAATTTTATTGGCTTTTATTTCATATATATTTTATATCAGTCTTTAATACAGAAAGTTACTAACATATGGAAAAAGTGCAGTGACCATGTGAAACTGGGACAATTCTAAGGGATATATGCCCTGCACTGGGGTTGCTAATCAATGTACTTTCTAATGGCTATTTCAACACTGGCTTACAGTAACAACACCCGAGACACCAGTTCCGGTCCCGACTTAATTACACAAATGAAATTCCTTACATGACTCAACTACGGTATTTAGAGCAAATACACACATTCAAGTCTCTAGCATATATGAAACCTCACTACATGGTTTAACAACATTAATCCCACATGGTTTAACAACGTTAATTTCAGTCAATACGCACTCAAGTCTTTATCATCTGTGACATTATCTAAATCGGAGAATTTACACGGATTCTCATGACTCATATCACTAAAGTAAGGCATGAAATTCTAAATACATATTTACCTATAATAAACAAGACTATACATTCAAACGATTCATCAAACTTGTATAAAGAATATCATTGTATGGATTCATATAGATGAACTCGCACAGTTATATTCATATCAAGAAAATTGATCTATGAATCTAACCAGATAAATTCATGCTAATGTAAGCAAATAAATCAAACAAATCGTCACGCAATTGTAATCATATCAAGAGAATGGATCTACGAATCTAACCAAATAAATTCATGCAAATATAAGCAAATAAGTCAACAAATCGTCATATTGATATCAAGAAATTATGTGAGACTGACGCAAAATACCTTGTGTCTTCAAGCGTTTACCACTAAAATTGAGTTCGTAGATTTTTCCAGACACCCAATCCCTTGGATCCTAATTATGAGTGAATTTCTTCTACATTCGACCCGGAGTCCTCTACCTTTGTTTTCTCTTGCAGAAAATGGTGTCGACTGTTCTGAGTGTTGCGATAAGCACATTTAAACCAAGAGATTTCATGTGGAATCACGCCCTCTTATTCAGCGTAACCAATCTGAATTAAATATATTTCCCGTCCGAACTAGGCCCAAAACAATGCAGTCCGTCGGACAATCTTAGATTACACAACACAGATTCCTGGTAACTTTCAGAATTGACAGTTCTCCATACAGATCGGAAGTTAACCCCTATCCTTTTCAGTTAAATAAGCAATGGCTTAATTAAGAACCACTGCTTCCATGACAGTGACATTTGCAATCAGTGCGTTAACAGCGATTTAAACACGCGCCAGTCCCCATAAATCTAATTAATCATTCACCTGTTCAACTTCATATATCGACAGAAATTTGCACCCTTACACAATCCTAACTTTAACTAGATATTTCTGTTCAGGAAATTTATATAAAATTATCATATGATACAATCTCAAATAAAAGGCATGTTAAACATTTTTTATTTTGTGAAATTACTTTCAAAGTGTTGTTTATCCTGTGGCAGAATCTTTTCAATTTTTTTGCAATTCTGAAGTGATAAAAGATGCTTGACAAAAGTTGAATCCAGTGGAGGGCTGGGGTCATGCTTGACATTGCGATGGTTTGTAGTAAATACATGGACCCCCAGATTACCGTACCATGGGGAAACAACTCTATATTATCGTAGTATTTGCCTAACTTACTTTCTGTTTGAGTGAAATGTATTTGTACAAACCTGGATTGGCAGTGGAAGATTGATTAATTTATCTGTCCATTCAAGCTGTGTGCTCCCCATGTCTCAATCATAGTTGTGTGGTCTCCTTGTGTTGATCATTTAGGAACATTGTTCAAACTTGAACAACTTAATTTTGATTGGATGAGGTGGCTTGCCACTGCATTCAGTGAAATTCACAGACAGAAGCACAGATATATCTCTGCAGTAAGCCACCAGCATAGCTGCCAACTGTCCCGTTTTTTCCATATTGGTCCCGTATTTTGAACCTGAATACAAGTGTACGTTATTTTTGCAAAAAATACGTTTTTTAATTTAAAAAAAATAATAAAAATTTCCTTGCAATTTTAAGTTTAGAACGGGCACTCGCTTCCATTCTGATAGAAATTTGTTGCATGTATATAGGAATACAGTTCTATAATATGATTGGTTCATTCGAAATCGAGGCTATCATGCCTGTCTTTATCCGCCATATTGGATTTTCAAATAGATACCGCTACCACTGTGTCTCATCTTCATAATATTCAACTTCTAATCATGTTGAATAGGAAATCAGAATATTCAGAATTTTTACCAGAACTGAAAGGGCAATTGTGCTGTCTTATTTAGATTTGTGAAATCATCTAGTAAATTACGTTTTGGAAATTGTGTCATGTGATTTCGCTATTGGGCACACATGAAATACAAGAGCACGAAAAAGCTAATAAACATCAGCTTGCTGCTTCATCATAGACAACTCAGCCTGAACTTGGATGTACAGTAGTCCCCCTCTTGAACGGCCCCACTGACCAGCGGCCACCCGCTCCTTATGGCCAGAATCCGAAGGCACAGACAAATTTGTGTTCAAAAGTACCCCTCATGAAAGGCCACCCTGCTAATGCAGCCAGCATATTTGTGCAAAAATATTAAAGTTACCCCTCACAAGCGGCCGCATTTTATTTTGTAATATGTATCCAGAACCATTTTTATTTATAACGTGTGTTAAGTAATCTGATTTCTGTTACCCTATGTCAGGTTTTCGCTCCTGAAAGAAGTGTTGACTAAAGTACATGTACCACTAAGGTTAATATTATATAATTTACGCCTCACAAGAAGCCACATTTATTCCATAAAGCTGAGAAAGACTCAAATTTTAATCCATACAAAAAGGTAAGTACACATAATCCGATTTTCCTTACTGTTGTGTTATCATGAGATGTCCGGTTTAGCCACTGATAATTGTTAAGATTACAATTATTAACAGTAGTAACAGCTGAGAAGTGGCAGTATTGATATACAATACACAAGTCGGCGGGAAAATGGTTTGATAGCCTTTATGGCTTCCCTTAGTAAGATGTTGAGCTTGTTCACTTCCATAATTATTGGCTATTACTACTGACAATAATTGTCAAGATTACAAATCCTAATGGCCGCGAGGTGCTATTGTTGAGGTCAATTCTGCGTACATATTGAAGCCGTTTTGGCTTCTCTCACTTAGTGTAAAACAATGTAAAATCAATAGGGTACCAGACTGCGACTAATGAATCACGTGACAAGATCGCTGCCTTTAAAAACATGGCATTTTGTTTAAATGTAGAAATTTTTTTATTCAGTCTTGTAGTTGGCAACATTGGAATAAGTTATTGCAAAAAGATCAACATGTCATCGAGGAAAAGAAAAATTTTCAGTTTAGAAGAGAAAGTGAAAGTAATTCAATTGACCGAAAAGGGGGAGAGTTCGAGGATCCTGGCAGAAAAATTTGATGTCGGAAAGACTGAGATAAACAATATCATGAAAGATATGGAAACAATTCTGCAGAAATGGGAAGGTGGAATGGACGGAGAAAGGAAGATTGTTAGAGCCAGGAGACGTTTGTATCCTGATTTGAATGAAAAGGTTTTTGAATGGTTTTGCACTGCGCATGCTAAGAACATTCCACTCACCAGTCGAATGATCCAAGAAAAGCAACAATTTTGTCAGTTGAAATGGCATATGACGACTTTACCGCAAGTAACGGATGGTTGCACAGATTTGAAGTCTGACACAATATTAAGTGTTCTGCCCTTAGTGGAGAATCAGCTGATGTTAATAATGAAATTGTTGAAGATTGGAGCAAAAGACTGAACGATATATGCAGGGGATATGACAGGAAGGATATTTTTAATTGTGACGAGACTGGTTTATTTTTTAGACTGTTACCAACAAAGTCGTTGGTACAAAAAGGGGACTTGTGCAAAGGTGGGAAAAAAGCAAAGGAGAGATTTACAGTTTTGCTCTGCGCCAGTAGTTCTGGTGAGAAATTGGAAGCCACTGGTGATAGGAAAATCGCAGTTCTGGTGAGAAATTGGAAGCCACTGGTGATAGGAAAATCGCAAAATCCAAGGTGCTTTAAGGGATATAGCCGGGCACATTTGAGAGTTACGTATGAGGCAAACAAAAAAGCATGGATGACAGGACAGATATTTGTGTCCTGGATTAACAAACTTAATCAGCAGATGAAAGTGCAGAACAGAAAGATCCTGCTTTTCCTTGACAGCTGTGCTGCACACCCAAAACTGGATTTGTCAAATGTCAAGGTTTCATACTTTCCTCCAAATACAACTTCAAAACTTCAGCCCCTGGATGCAGGGATAATCCAGACAGTCAAAGCGAACTACAGGAAAAAGCTGCTGAGACATGTGTTGTTCCTGATGGATAATATAACAGCTGCATCAGTGATAGCACAAAAGGTGACTCTGCTGGATGCAATCCAATGGCTGACATCAGCATGGGATGTCCTGACAGCTGAGACAATTCAAAAGTGCTTTCGGAAATGTGGGTTTTTTCCAAGAGGTATTGGGTGTACCAGAGGCAGAGGAGGAAAACTGGGATGAAGAGGACTATCTTCCCCTTATACCACCTGGAACAACCCTTAAGGATTATGTTCAGTGTGATGATGGATTAGCTACAGAAAACACAGTTAGTGATGACTGGGAGTCATTAATGACAGAAGGTGCTAGAGATTCAAGTGAAACATGCCAGGATGAGGAAAGTGACTGTGACAGTGATACAACATGTGAAAATCAAAACCCAGCCAAACAGTGCATTACACTGCAGACTGCTTGGTTACATTCCACAGAATTGATGGATTACTGCCTCGCAACAAACAGTGTTTAACTTGTGGACATAATTATGAAAACACAGGACATTCTTAAAAAAGACAAAAGAAAAGCTGTAGAAAGCATGGGACAAATGACACTGGATAAATTTTTCAAGCATAAGAATTCTTGGGAACATTGGTATTGTATTTAAGTGTCTGTTGGTGACAGATGATGTGATCTGTAACATTATTATAAAGACAGTTTTAAAACTACATGTATATCAATAGTTATTCATAGCATTCTTTTGAAAATGATGAAATAGTTTGTTTCACATTGATTTCACAATGTGCATGTGATTTTTAAATGAAAATATTAAATGTTTTAGAATTAAATGTAGTTGTGACTTTCTATATATGTATTTACTATTCGCATTTGTCATCCCCCTCTAGAAAGGCCACCTGTATTATAAGGCCACATTCCTGTTGCAATAGGGTTGGCCTTATAAGAGGGGGACTACTGTATATAAATACCAGAGAGAACCTTGATGTAATTCGATCAAAATTCGGTTTATTAAATTTCTTTTAGAAATGAACCTTCTTCTTTCAGTTACTAGTGTTGCTGGCGATTTATTTTGCATACGTTTTCCAGACAGTAAAATCACAAAGGATTACTCGTATGCTAGAATGAAAACAGTTCAGTAAGAATATCACACAGAATTGAGATTATCAATGAAAGGTGGTACATAGGAATCGATAATAATTGAAAAAAATAAACAAGGTGCGGAAAAGGCTCCTATAAACAGCCTGTGTCTGAGTGTGTTGCACTGTTGCACCTTCTGAATGGGCACCCAAATGGAACAGGGTGCCCGCCCAGAAGGTGCAAGTGTGCAACACATGCATCTTTGACATTAAATAATTATGTAAGGCACTGTCCTACCTTACTGATGGTTGTATATGTTGTAAGTAGTTACATCTGCATTAAAATTTTTAAAAATCAGTATTTGGTCCTGAAAATCAGTATTTTTGTCATTGGGTTTGGCAGCTATGCACCAGAGCATCAACAGTTACCACGTGATCTGACGTAATGGTCATTCACACCAGTGAATGTAGTATCTAATAGGGGATTTTCCCCAAAGGTGGCGCTATGAAAACCCACACAAAATGGCTAATGTTTACAGCAGGCATCAAATGGCGCTTACATGCGAATCGGGTAGAGGCGTCAAAAGGTGCTTCCATGTGAATGGAGTAGAGGCGTCCAAAGGTGCTTGCATGAGGTAAAGGGTTAAAATCTTGAGAGAACTCATTTACCAGTTCTTTATCTATATATCGCTAAATCACCTGAATTTGATAGCTTATAAAACTCATTGCTGCCTACACCAACGTCAGAGCCTTTACCTATGTTATTAAAGTTTTAATAGTCACCATTCTTATTGTGCAAACTCCAGAAAGTACTGAACGAAGTCCGTGGTCTCCATTTTGGAGAGTGGAAAATTCGACCTGGTTCTTTATATAGCAGATTACGACTAAAGCTTAAACACAGACCACATGATCTGACATAATGGTCATTCACATCAGTGACTGTAGTATCTAATGGGTTTTCCCCATTGGTGGCGCTATCAAAACTAGCCCAAAATGGCTGATGTTTACAGTTGGCGTCCAAATGCGTTTTTCATGAGAATGGTATAGAGGTGTCCAAAGATACATGAGGTAAAGGGTTAAAAACAAGAAATGGCTGTATCATGAATTCTGTACATTTTTTGGCCAGTACAGTGCTGTAGTCCTTTTTGAGGTGGTCTTGTTAGAACTTTACTTTTAATCAACCAGTAAACTGGTGTGTTAATACATACATGCAGGGTTAACCATATAATTTTGAATGTTGGAGTCCCAAAACCAGATCTCTCCTTGGAGTGCTCAAAGAAAACATTTTTTAGAGTCCAGCCCAATGCTGGTGACTAATAAATCACAAGTCCAAACTAATATTCTGTTAGCCTGAACTCCAGTTTCCATGTGCCCAAAATTTCCCATGTTGCAATTGCTACACTTCAAATTTGAATTCAATAGGGTCCAGTAGGATGATTGAAGGCATTGCAAGTGTCATTAATGTTCATCATCAATACAGTTGCTAGAGACTTGGTGGTATTGGTGCTCAAACTTATTCTGGTCAGAACTGTATCTGATATGCTTGCCTTTATAGAAAAATTAATATGCATCACATTTGCGAGGGAAGGGGGACACAAAATATATATATATATATATATATATATATATATATATATATATATATATATATATATATATATAGAGTAGTCCCCCTCTTATATGGCCACCCCTTCTGCACCAGGAAAGTGGTCTTATAAGATGAGTAGCCTTTCTAGAGGGGGAAAAATTTTTTTGTGAGAAGTAAATGTAATGTACACGGTAAGAAAGCTACATTCTTCAAAGCATTTAATATCTTTGTTTAAAAGTAACATTAATTATTAAACGGTTCTTCTTGTTATAATAATAGACTTATTTCAACAGAATATGCATTAATAGTTCTTATCTTGGCGTAAGCGTGATAATGCGAGTGGGTGTTGTTGTCATGCACATTGCAAAACCATTCAAAAACGTCATTTAAATCTTGGTACATACATAATTCTCTTTCCATTTGCTCCACTTTCCCACTGCTGCTGAATAACCTCCTTATCGGTTACGATGTTGTTTATTCGAGTCTTTTCAACATAAAATTGTTTTATTCGAGTCTTTTCTACCTAAAATTGTTCGGCAGGTCCCCCTCCCCACCTCACCCGATGTTGTCGAGTAGAATAACCGACTTTTTTCTAAAATAATTGTCTCCACTTATGTGATGACATGTTAATGTTTGGTAATTATTTATTCGGATGTTGCTAACTATATGCAATTTAATTATGCAGATGAAACTTTTGTAGAGCAGACGAAATGCCTTCTTCGTAAAGGAATGTGTTGTCATGTGATTTTTCGGACTTTGTCTGGTACCCTGTTTTGTTCAAGGCTAATTTCTGTATGTGTGTGTCTGCAAAAATCAATTTTTAGACTATGCTGACCCTGTTATGATCTTAACAATTACTTCTGGTTGTAATCATCAGTGTTGCCAACTACAAGACTGATAAAACAACTTTTCTGCATTTAAACAAAATGCCATGTGTTTTTTAAAGACAGCGATCTTGTCACGTGATTCATTAGTCGCAGTCTGGTACCCTGATTGTGTTTACATTTCTTTACACTAAGTGAGAGAAGCCAAAACGGCTTCGATATGTACGCAAATTTGATCTGAACAATAGCACCTCGCGGCCGTTAGGATTTGTAATCTTGACAATTATTGTCAGTAGTAATAGCCACTAATTACGAAAGTGAACAAGCTCAACATCTTACTAAGGGAAGCCATAAAGGCTATCAAACCATTTTCCCACTGACTTGTGTATTGTACTTCAATACCGCCACTTCTCAGCTGTTACTACTGTTCAATAATTGTAATCTTAACAATTATCAGAGTTACTAAACCGGACATCTCATGATAACACAGCAGTAAGGCTAATCGAATTACATGTACTTACCTTTTTGTAGGGATTAAAGTTTGAGTCTTTTTCAGCTTTATGGAATAAATGTGGCTTCTCGTGAGGCTTAAATGATATTAACCATAGTGGTACATGTACTTTAGTCAACACTTCTTTCAATAACGAAAACCTGACATCGGGGAACAGAAATCGGATTACTTAACACACGTTATGAATAAAATTGGTTCTGGATACATATTACAAAATAAAATGCAGCAGCTTGTGAGGGGTAAATTTTATATTTTTGCACTAATATGCTGGTTGCGTTAGCGGGGTGGCCTTTCGTTTGTAGTACTTTTGAACACAAACTCGTTGGTGCAGTCGGATTCTAGCCGTAAGGAGCTGGTGGCCGCTGGTCAGTGGGGCCGTTCAAGAGGGGGACTACTGTATATTGCGTTTCATGCTTCGCATCCACTTCTCCCTGTTGAGCTCTCACTTCTCCCTGTTCTGTCCAAAAGGAGAAGTCACTTCTCCCTAAAAATGAACCCTAGCTTGACCCCTGAAGTATGTCAGCATCTTGAAAATCCATTTACACATTTCATCAGCGTGATCAAAGTTTCCTCAGGCAAATTAGAATTTTTTTCAACAAGCCTGACGGGCACCTCATGTAGAATACAGTACGTGCCCGATCTAAATTTAGAGGGGCCCTAGGCTTCTGGCTATCGGATTTTTTGAGCACTGTTTTACTTATTATTGGTGCCAAGTATTTCAGTTTAGACTGGTGTGCTACGTAAGTGTGTATCAAATTACAATGAATCTGTGACACCTGGTTTCAAATTCAAGAAACCTGTTTTCTTGGAGTTGTGTCATGTACAGTTACAGACCTGTTTACCCATACATTTTCTTGTCAGTATTTTAAGCAATGTCTGTCAGTATTTTTAGAAGGCAGTCAGTATTTTTATTTAGTGTTTCTAACATCTTAATTCAACACACATCACCTGTGAAACAACACACAAATAGTAGACACTATCAATGCACTATAATTACCATTATGTAGTATTGCATGACATACTGACTATACAACATTCTGTAAATAACTTTTAGTTTGTAAAGACGCTGGTAGTCAGGCAATTCTGTGTTTCAAGGCAAAATCTGCAGAAATTGAACACCACCGACTTATAAAATCCTGTTTATATTATAGTGATAAAAACCAAAAGAATACCTCCAGACACCCAAATTCATTCCGTTATTTACCTCCGTTACTTTCTCTAGAAAATCCGTTTTCTCAGCTTTACACATATCCATAACATTTTAAATAAAGCCAATTCTCTACATTTTACATGGTTAAAAAAGACTAGATATAAAACATTATGACATTGTTACCACCGATCCACTCAGAAAATAACTTCATCTTTATAGGTGAAAGAAGTCTTATTTCATAAAATCTAGTATCAGCTTTGTAAACATTACTAGAACGGAAATGAGCTTCACATATTATTTTGTACAAAGTTTGTTGACAATATCAAACTGATCCACTTGGAACTAATATTTTAATGAAGGCTTAGTCTGTGGGTTTTTAATGGCGACATAATAGGCACTCTTTATCCTATCCAGCTGGTCATCTGTCCTCTCTTTGGTAAAATTCTTTGGTTTTGACTTCAGGACCAATAGAGCCAAAATGGTCTGATTGGCTAGTGAGGAACTCTGATCTGTAACATTTTAACTTGTCGCTGTGCTCAGTGACAAATTCATATTTACGATCAACTCACATAGAATCGCCTCGGCACGTGTTATTTGCTTTTGAAGTATGTGTTGATCAATGACTTCTTTTCCCTTCATCACTGACAAAATATTTATATTTCCCTTCACTAAAGATTCCAATTTTGCATGATTTTCCAATTCCACGTGCCGTGAACAGTCATTCCTTCCACCATGTGCACAAGAAAAGTCTTAAGTTGCAAACAGTGCAGAGTACAAAATGTTCTCCTTTAGACAATGGTTTAAGCCATAGCCACAGAGTATTATAAACTGGTAGAAAATGCTGCTTTCTATGTTTAGACTTTCCATTTTCATCATCAGTTTAGTGCTGAAACTTTCTTGTCGGCTGCATTTTTTTGTTTAAACAACCGGATGTTGAGAATGTTAAAATCAATGATGTGGCACAGGCTGCGGACGCGGACCGAAGAGACAAAACAACGAAAGGAAACGTAATAAAAACGGCTTAAAAATTAATTTAAAATACTTACTAAATAAATGCAACCTCAAATCATATTTTCATATCAATGACCATATGACCGTACGGATGGGCTTTATTCCATACAAATACGGACGGTAAACACGTCTGCAGTTATAATAAATAGAATGAGGTCTGCAGTTATAATAAATGGAATGAGATAAAAAATAACAATTACAGTTTGAGGCTTGTGTCATGTGACTAGTGGCTGCTGCACACTTATCCATTGTTTGATTTGTCTAATTTCCTTATTTTGTATTTATAGTAAATGTATATGTTACAGTTCCAAGAAAACAAATGGGTTTCTTGAATGTGAAAGCAAGTGTCACAGATGTATTTTGATACACACATAAGTAGGAGACAAATCTCAATAAATTAAAAAAAATGGAGCCAGATAGAAAGAGAAATGGTCTTTGTCGATGTGCTTCGTGGCTGTTATATGACTGAAGAATGTTACAGGAGAGGGATTTTGTTCAACTTAAAAACATTTTACATCAGAAATAGGACAAATCAAAAGCACTTTACAGATTTTGAAAGAATTTGACAGTGAATACAGCATTTAACATTTGTGGACTTGATGACCATAATGTAGACTAGTTAAAAAGTGAGTGTTATGCATAAATAATTTATCAGTTTGTTTTGTGTCTATACTCTTGTACCAACAACTGACCCACATGGATTTGGCTGATCTGTGACAAGAATTTTAAGTGCAGATCCAGGTAAGTAGCAAAAATAAATGCAAGTTATTCATACATTTTTCTGTAATTATGGCATGTAATATAAAAGATTGCTCTTCTTATGCACCGTTTACAATTTCCCTTGATTGGGTATCCAGGTAACCGATAGGATCTGCTACACAGTCCAAAATTTCATCCTTATTGTGTGATAAAGTTCTGAAATCATTGTCATCTAGTCATATGTCTATGTAGCGATGGAGCTTGGGCTCTGTAAGTGACACTTGGATCATCAGGGGTCAAGTGCTAGACTTGAATGTTAGGGAGAATTGACTTCTTTTGGACAAAGTAGGGAGAAGTGGGAGCAAAGCAAGAAATGTATGTGTTCGTGTTTTCTCTCTGAATTGTGTCCTTTGTTTCTCGATATCCATTTAACATAGGTTTGAAGCAATACTTTATTTTAAGTTGAAAAATCAGTATTGTATGTTTATTATCAACATATTTTGTATGGCATAAATTACATTCATGCCTATTGATTTCATATTTGAAAGTGTGTTTGGATGACATTTTGTCCATATGAGTTGTAAATAACAAATTGTAGTTAATGTTATCTAATTGTAGTGACGAGATTATAGTCTTATAAATGGGAATAATGCTTACTAAACTGAGACTTATTTATTTATTTTTTTACTTTTTGAAAGTTCTTTATAAAATGCCTGTCAGAACGATTTCTAAAGTACTTTGAAGCAAGCCCCTGTAACATGTACATTGAGCAAAGGTGCCAGTAACTTCATACAATACTGTTAATCCTAATTGCATTGTAAACATTATTCTAGCTATTCATAGACAACACACTGAAGCATTAACACTTTACCATCTGCAAGTACCAAGTGCTCTCCCTATGAAGCCAGCCAGCTGCCTGCCTTCTAGCAGCTGTTTGTAGGCTTAATCCCAGACCATCATAATGACTACCAGAGCGAGAGCTACTTGAGTCAGTGCACATTTTGTCTACATATACTATATCAATCTTGTCCTGTGCAAACATGTATTTGTCTCGTACACGAAAAGTTTTGTTTCTTTCTTAAAAGTACAAAAGTTGCGTGTAAAAAGTGTATTATCATTTTGGGGAAGAGATCGTGTATGAATTCTACAGTACGATCATGACGTGACTCATGCAGTTTCATATATGTGTATTTTTCTGATACACAGAAAAAATTTCTTAAAATTACGAAAAATAACATGTAAAAAGTTTATTCAGTGATCATGCTGGCTTCTCCAATATTGCAAATTGCAATTTATTTTCCTTACTGGCAACAAAATATACCATCTGGCGAGTTTTTTTGGCGATATTGTTGACCATTTAAACTTGTATACAATCTTGGGTTTGGAGTAATGAAATTCAGAGGAACCATGAAGGAATCCACAAACTAAATACATGTATAAAATGCACTGGAATTTATTTATTGTTAGATAAACAAATTCTTTGTTCATATTGACAGACCATCTTAACAATACATTATTATATAAAAATCCGCTTCTGACATCTGTCCTGAGTACTGTATGCTGTGATATCTCATTTTTTAATTTTTTTTATGGGGGGACATTTTTGGTAGCGGAGATCAACCAGAGGAGGAGCTATCTCATACTGGATCTTTTGGACAAAATAGTGTTGGACTATCGGCTCCTTGCTAGTAATTAATATATTTATTTAGACTAACCTTTGTACGTGGACAATAAGTAAAATTCCTCTTCTTTTCACTGGTAGAATTAAGAATTAAATCCTTCAGAATGCTCACATTTTCTGTAGTAATCCCTGTCAGAACAGAACACCTGTTGGCTTTCTTTTAATGTCAACAAGAACCCCCCCCCCCCAAAATAGAGACCTACTTGTTGGTCTATCCAATAGTCATGCTACCAGGATTAGCTGCAATCAACTAACTTTTGAGGCTGGAAAAGTAACTTCTATAATCAGCTAAGCAAAACGACGACTAATTCCTTTTGTTTTTTTTAAATGTACACAGACAAATGTGTTGCTGAAACTGCAAAGAAAACTGATTACCTTTGAAGCACAGATCGTTCTGTATAAATACTAAGCAAATGAAACAGAAATTCAGTCTCGGTGTTCTACAGTTATTTGATGTTGCCGTGGCAATAAGAAGTGGACATCTGTTTGGTCCTCCAAAGCTCTCCTTTAATGGTAACTTCAATAACACATGCAGTCTTAATCAAAGAAAGCCAACTACAGACTTCAATGACAAAAAGAAAACAACAAAAAAAAAATCTTTCATCCAGTGTTTTATTTACAAATGGCTTCATGTAAGTCATTTGACTCATCAAGGCAAAAAGCAGTGAGTCAAAATCCAAACCTATGAGTCCTATTCAAGCCGATGATCAGTCTAAAGTAGTTTTTAAAAAATAATTATTTTGTTTAAATACACAACAAAAATATTAGTTATATAATGTGACTAAAGCCAGTAAGGCAATTCCTTTGCCAGAAGCATCTGAACATTCTATATTTGTTAAAAATCTTGTTGATGGATTCATATCATCAGAAATAATCTGAGCATATATGACAAGGCGTTTATTGTTGGCTATGTCAGTACTTTCATCTGCCATTGCTGTCACAAATGACAGATTTTGCAGGTCACTTATAAGATTATCCTCAACAACGTTTTGATAGGCTCTCCAGTACCTCTGAACAGGTAGTAGCCAAGTCATACTGAACGGCAGAATTCTTCAAAACGCCAATGGCATCAATTTCTTTAGCTGTTAAGTCGTGTATTAAATTAAGAAGAGATTTGTATTTTAAAAAAGGGATGTCTTTGCACTCAGCCACATTGGCTTAAATAGCACTTTCGCTGCTATGTCTTGTTTGTAAAAATCTGCCTGGTGTTATGAACCTTCCAGAGGTCTCGGAAATGCTTAATCACGCGTATTTGGACGCCAACTTTTTTAATCTGGGACGCAGAAAATCACTTAGGCGGGAATCCTCGGTACACATGTAATAGGTGGGCGGCAAAATTCAAGACTTACCAGCCCTGCTTCAGCCACCTGCTTAGTGAGAAAATGTATTGATCACTTAGCTGTGCTAATATTTACAATTACAGAATTCAGGGGCTGAAAGACCCTTTGATGTACATGTTGTCATTGTAAGAGTACATCAGAAGAATGTGGCACAATAACGGGGCAGAAAGTTCAAAGACTTGGACTGGTGGCAGGATGGAAAAATGTGCTGATATTTACAATGACAGAGTTAAACGGCTGAAAGACCTCCTGATGTACATGTTGCCATTATAAGAGTACGTCAAAAGAACATGATGCAAGTTCAAAGGCTTTGACCGGCTGCTGGGTGGGAAAATATACTGATATTGAGTGATTGAATTCAGAGGCAGAAAGACCCAGAGATGTACTTGTGGTCATTTACAAGAGTACATAAAGTAAACAATTTAGGTTTCATAATTGTGTTCATTTCCGAGTGGAGCGGAATAAGCAGTGCACGTGACCTCGGAATCCAGATATGTTGAGACTTGGACAAAATGCCATTCACAAATGTGGATAGTATTTGGAGTTCAATCAACAGTTTGTTTTCTGGCAACCCAGCATGCCTTCCCACTGTACTGTTATGAAAGTTATTGTGGTTTTTTTTGCACATTTGGTCATCGAGGTTTATTTTAGCTTCTGTACATGTGGCAAAACATAAAGGCATCTTCACTGTCACATTCTTCACTCGACTTAACTTCTTTTTGAAAACGTAGTCAGCTGTATGTTTTCAACCATTGTTGCACAAAATTACGTTTAATCTTACATGTAACCGTTACTTCATCTTAAGATGATGAAGACTCCACTGCTTCGATAGCAATACTATTATCGACGGTCGGTTGTAAAAACGCGGTCCAAATGATAATTTCGTTGGTTTTGGATCTATTTTAAGTTGTTTTTTTTTTTTTTTACCTTGGACGCCAATTTCATTCGAACGCTGATAGTATCTTGGAACAACGCAAGGCATATAATTGAGGGAATGGAAATTGTTGCTTCTTTGCGTGACAAGGATGTGCATAAAATAATAGTTTCTGGTGAGAATCACTGTAAAATCACATGTTTATTTTTCGCCTCTTTCTTGTTTGTGGTGATTTATGGTTCTAACATCCTGTTGCTACAAATGATGTGACAGTTAGAGGTCACATAAGGTCAGCTCCAGGCTCCACACTCAGTTGTAACCCTATGTATTATGATAACATCAGCGTAACAAACTGATGTGCGAGTGTTTTCTCTGTTTGAGAGAGTTGTAATCTAGCCAATGAAGTAGTTAGACCAAACCTTTATTTTGTGTTAATCAGCAAAACATAACAATTGGGTGCGTCAATTTACGTACCAGCGACGATTTTTAGACCAAACCTTTGTTTTGTCTTAATCAGCAAAACATAACATTGGGGTGCATCAATTTACGTACCGTCGTCGACTTATGTGCGTCAAATCGGAAAATTCTGAGTATTTGACGCATGACGCATGGGTAGATAAAACCCTGTTCATCAAAGGAAGTCAGTACCAGATTTAAATAAAAGCAATGGAATCTGATGGATTGTTGCATTTTCCAAAGTGACTGGAACACGTTTATTGTGCTGTGAAAGTTTAATTTTTGCAGTGAAAAAAATTATGCCTTCGGTTGCACTGAAAATTAGATGGGGTAAGACGTTTGCAAAGACGTTTTTTAAACTTTTTAATTTTCCTATGAATAGCCTCATCCCCTGGGTAGCCTCAGCATGATGATAGGCCAGTTTAAGTACATGTACATGCAAACAACTATAGCCACATGCTATTTGCATCAGTTAACTGTGAATTGTTTAATGACAATCGCATATAGATCAAAACTAAGACTTCCAACTTTTTTTAATTGTACTTTTTTTAATTGTTTTTTAACGGGATGGTGAGTCGTCCATGAATTTTATAATGTAATCTATATTGAAGTTCATGGATTTCTTATATACGTGTTCAGTACATAACGGATTATGGATTGTACTACACAAATGTAAGTTGTCAGTATACAGGTATTTTCAGACTAGTTTATCTTCATTTAACCATAAGCACATAATTTTGTGTCCACTTTTATTCCCCCTCCCCAGGCATTATTTTAGGTAAATGCATCATTTTCTTCAGTAATGGACTTGGTTGGTTATAACACAGTTCAGTCTATAATACAATCGGGTTATGTGGATCCCAACCACTATGTTATAGCCGGGTCACACTGTAATTTAATGAGAAATCAAATTTTATACACTCAAAGTTTATTCTGGAATTTGCATTATAATGAAAATAGCATGTAGTCCATGTGTTTCAGACCAATATAATTGCGGTATGTTTTCGGACACCATTTTGGGGGGGGCAAGTATAATATTTAAATGCCTTGTAATTTTTGGATGTTGCTCTGCTATAATTTTTTCTACAACTTATGTATTTCGGACACAATCTAAGAAGATCTGGTGCGTCATTTTAAAGTAAAATTCACAGCATGTTTGCCGTTAATTTAACTGATACAAAGTTCACTTCATTTGGTCGCCAATATGATTGGTTGTCAGTGTAGACATCGAAACACACAAAACCACTTCAAGCAGGTGTGACAGTTAAGGCTTTGATTAGAAACCATGACCCCTGCTTTATATCATTAAATAATATATCGGAGGGTCGGTATGGATTAGTAAATTCATTGGCATCATGCAACAAAACAAACCCCTTATCCCTCAGGCATTATGTACCACGGTTTAAACATCGTTATTGTTCTACAGGTAATAAACCTCTTTGTAGATGATAAATATTGATTGTGGGTGCTACATGTTCGATTCATCGTGTGCTCTTTTAACAAAATCCAGATGGCTGCCTTTTATTTCCGAACACACATGTCAGAGAAATCCCTCAAGTTATATTATTAACAATTATCACCTAGACACCTTGAAATCTCCGTCATGCATCTAAACAATCCTTGAGCAGTCGATTGTTTCGAGTCTGCAAGCTCTGCTCATTTTGAAGCTACCCTCAGCTAGGTGGGAAAAAAAAGAGAGAACAACTACAAATAGATCACTTTTATTTTAAAAAAAATACCAACGTATTAATCACGCCGACTCGTATTTTGCAGCTTGCTTGTTATTTTTACCCTTCCTAGGCATGCATACAATACTCACCCCATATGGAACCTCTCACCCTTGGTGCTCTAAGATTAGCCATCATACATGTACTGGTATTTCTACTCTCGATACTAAAATGTTTCTGTCATAAATATTTTCAGAATTATAATTCCAAAATCTTTTTATTTAGTTTGTATTAATATCTTAATTACACAGAAATAAAGCTTGCATGCATTTGTAAGGTAGATTTTA
The DNA here is from genome assembly GCA_016617855.1 of Megalonaias nervosa. Classification (NCBI taxonomy): domain Eukaryota; kingdom Metazoa; phylum Mollusca; class Bivalvia; order Unionida; family Unionidae; genus Megalonaias; species Megalonaias nervosa. The sequence goes on from JAECUM010012843.1 coordinate 26,144, forward strand.
ATGGTCACTGATTAGCAGAGGGTTAAACTGTGGATTGCAAGATAACTAATATGGCAGTTCTTTTGGAAAATACACACACAATCATGGCTCTAATACATGCATGGCTGCATTTTCTGGTGGATGGACATGTATCAAATAGATAAAATAGGCAAGTAGTGCCTGTTCTTCATTCATTATCCTTTCTGTGGTGTTAGACAAAATACATGTTTTACTTCATGTGGCAGCACGTCATGTGAGCTAACGGTAACTTCATTACAGACATGGGGGGAGGGCACAAATTTATCTTCCACTGTTTGTTTTCAGACACCTAATTAAAGAATTTAATATGTCTTCGGACAACAAAAAAAGTAATTATTTGTTGCCGTCCGAAAACATGCCATAAATATGGTATTCCTTAAATAACATAATACCCAGGCTTTGCTTTCTATGAATTGTGTATTTTTCAGAATATATTTGCCCGATGATTTACGAAAACAGACAATCTAATAAACAGGTACTTCCCAGACATAGCGATGTCTGCCATTTTTTTCCCCGTTACTGGTCCACTTACAGTTTCAAACTAATTTTATGACGAAATAGTGTACAAGAAGCAGTTAAAATAGCCAGATCACCAATTTTTTATTCTTAAAACACAAATTGCTATTTACGTACTATTGTTAAAGTTTCGAAACCCAAGTTTGTATGTTTTTATCATCAATGGATAACATGCGTAAGGCTGCTGCAAGCTTGTTATGTAAACTTGTGGCAAGCTTAGATTTGAAACCGTGGCTAGCTTGCGCAAGCAATTGCAAGCTTCCCTATTACTAGCTTGCGCCAGCTAGTAATAGGGAAGCTTGCAATTGGTAAGCTTGCGCAAGTTAGCTGCAGTTTCAAATCTAAGCTTGCTGCAAGCTTGTAATAGGGAAGCTTCTAAATGGTAAGGTTGCAGTTGGCGAGCTTGTTATGTAAGCTGGTGGCAAGCTTGCTGCAAGCTCAGTTGAAACTCCGCAAGCTTACCAAAATACAAGCTTACCGATTGCAAGCTTACTGATTAGAAGCTTGCGCAAGCTTGCATACAAAGCTGACCTAATTAGTTGCATCAGAAGAACTGATATGGCATCGATTGAATTATTCTATACATTGTCACATACCTCCATTTTTCTAGCTCTTGCTGTGCGAAAAGTATGTAATATCAAATATTAAAATGAAAATGTTAATATATGGTGAACATCAATTAGAATGAGATCTTACTGTCACAATAAAAAAAAGAATGAAGTCATCAAATCATTTAATAATATTTAATCAGATAAAATAAGAGCATATGAATGGGATCTGTGTAAGCAAACTCTTTATACTTTTGTTCTGAGACCGCTCCAGTGGCCTAGTGGTTAGAGCGTCCGCCTCGGATGCGGGAGGTCGTTGGTTCGACCCCCGGCCGAGTCATACCGAAGACTTGGGCATTAAATCAATTTTTATTGCATGAACACAATGTTTATACAGCAAAACACAGATCTTAATACAAATACGGGTTGTTAGTATTTGCACCAAAATGTTAGCATTATACTTGCTGATAGACACCCATAGTGAAGAACATTGATGGACACACTACTTTATGGTGGGTAGTATTTTTTACCCATAATTCCAGATTATTAAAATCCAAGTAGTAGTAGATACAAGTATTGTGCAGTGAATATCGTTATGAAGCAATAAACACAGTGCAAACCCAGGGCCTTCATTAGATTTTAGAAAGTAAGTTGCCAAAGTGTGCGGTTTGGGAGGCATGCCCCATTGGTAATTTGCTGTTTCACAGTCATTTCATTGCTCATCGATGTCTTAGTCAACCAAACACTTTTTTGATAGCCCGTTGTGCCTTGCAGAAAAGAAGCGCCACATGGAGGAAAGAAGACTACAGGTGTTTGGATTAGAATCCTTAGGTTCAGGGCTTTCATACTGATCAGTTTGTTACAGTTGCATATTTTAAACATTGAAAGTCCCATTCAAAACACGTGAGGAGAAGCCTCGCTCACATGCCACTGATGATACAGCTGAAACCATGAAAATGATCTAAAACAGCCAAGTCTGGAATCAGGATCATCTGCAGTTATGTGCTTGGTTCTATAGGAAATCAATAGTAATGGAAGGTACATCTTCACTTGGTGTTGAAAAATAATTTATTTTATGACTAATAATGGGAGTTTTATTAATCCTACAAAGATAATAAACGTGTATTTTAGAGAAGAAAACAGATGTTCCAATTTTTTGTTAAATTCTTAGATAGTACATGTTAAAATGGAAGTGTTCTAAATATTCCTGATGGAAGTAAAGTAGGATTAACTCAAATTTGCTGAAAGTTTCTTATTGAACTTATCAAAAGACGTGCATTTATTTAATGACGACAAGGTACTTGTGGTCAGTTACAGGTGTCTTAGTCTTCTTGGCTATTAAAATGTGGTCTATGTGAATACAGCTGATCCCTTTACAATCACTTGGACTGTTTTATGATCCCTAACCCAGACACTTAAGGATTGATCCTATGTACGAACAAAAGAAAAGTTTGTAACCCCTCCCCCTTTTTCTTTGCAAGCCAATAAGAAAGATGTTGGAATTTTCATGCATTTAAAATTGGAAAAATGTGTATTTTTGCATGGATTTTGGCATCTCGGAGAATCATGATATGCATATATGCAGTAATGAAAATGTTAGGTTCAATGTAAAATTTGTATGTTTAAAACCATTCTGGGACATTTCCCCTCATACAAATGTATAATTAGGTACGGGATTTTTCACTCAAAAAATTGCAGTTTCACTTGTGTTTACAGTGACACTTTTCAGTAATCAAGGTGTCTTAATGTTCAAAAATTTTCCCATTAAATGAGCTATGATGCAATGAAAATAGAGGTGACCTTAGGTGGGCATCATTATCTCACCAGGTGTAAAGTTGCCAAATTTGGAAATATCTGGCTTGTAACTTCTCTTGTGTCTAAAGCATAAAAATGATTATAGCATGTTGACCAGAGTCCATTTAATTTAAATCTTTGAGGAAAGGGACTTCTGTTCCCTGCCAAGAAATAAGGCTTAAGTGGTGGACAACAAGTTGTAGGGTGTTTAAATTTTGAAAGTTTAACTTTTTACCTTTTTATAATGGACATTTTTACTACCCCTTTGAATTGAATAATATAAATTCACATTTGATATGAGTAGTATGCTGAAACATGTTTGAAATTGTTATGCATTTTCACTGATGTTATATTTAGATTTGTCCTTCCCTTTTTTCAGATATTGTACAGTATATCTGCCTTGATGGCCAAGACGGGGAACAGGAGAGTGACTTGTTTGATGCTGGTCAACTATCAGATCAGAGTCACCCTTCTAATGGGAGTTTGCAATCCTGCAGTGGTGTTATTAAACAAGAGGCAACAGACATGACCCTTTGCAATGACCAAATGCTTTTTCCTCCACAATCATCCACTCTGAATTCCTTTGGCCGTGTGAAGGAAGAAGAGGAATCAACCCTTGATTTAGAAACCTTGGCTCTGTTGAATTCAGTCTCATCAGCCCAGATGCAAACAGTGTCTACACAGTTGAACACGATTCAGGCAGCCCACCAGCTTCAGCAGGCAGTGCTGCAACTGAAAGCCCAGAAGGAAAATCAGCAGAAACAGCAGCTTCTGTTAAAGCAATTACAACAGTTGCATCAACTGAAACAGCAGCAACAGCAGCAGCAGCAGTTCACATTGACTGCCCAACAGCTCAAACTCATATTGCAGGGCAGTGTTAATCCTGTCGTACAGCAGCAGACACCTCAGCAAATCCATGTGCAGTCTGCTGCACTCCCTATTTTACATCAGTCCCATGAACAACAATCTGTAAACCAGACCAATCAAATCACGATGCAGCAGTTACAACAGGTTGACTGCTAACTGATTTACACGTCTCTATTTCATGCTTTTAGAAAAAGAAACCATAAATTGGTCAGTCAGATGCCTCAATTTGTGACTTAGAACTAGTGCTTGAAATAGAAATAAGGACTAAAGAATATATTCTAATTATGAAAAGAAAGACTTTTATAATAATTGTTGTGCTGTTGATTATTCATTGGATAAAATTGCTACAATTCTGCAACAAATTTGTTTGCATCGTTGACTTTGGAGTCAAGGTTAAAGAGAAAATTTCCAATTAAGGTTTTGATTAAAGTATTTTGTTTGCATGGATTTTGTTCATATTGGGATAAATCATAATAAGGATCAGATGATTCTTCAGCAACATGGTTGCTTGATCATTTTTAATACGAGTTAAGAGTGCATATTTTACATTATAGCTTTGATAGTAGGCTCAACATGCAGGTACTGTTTTTGTGGCTTTTATGGCTGCTACAAACCATGGATGTAAAGACCCAGTGAACAGTGATCTATCTGTAGAAATATAGGGCCCCTTCTACCATAGGAACTGTGGTGGCTCGGTGGTCAGCATGTCAGATATGACCAAATGTGTATGGGTTCAAATCCTACTATTGGACCAGCCTTGGTCAGCTTCTATGGTGTGTCCTTGGGCAAAGCACTTTACTCCAATTGGATTGGCATTAAGTAATATTATTCTTGTTGCTGTGCTGTAAAAAACCCCAGATCAATCCAGGAATTTAAATACCCCTCCCCCCATGACTTTTGCAAAACCATTGAAAGTGATACCCATGAAAAGAAAGGAGTCCACAGTAAAATGTTTTGGTCACTTTAATCTTGTATGTTGCTCCCAGACCTGCCAACCCTCATGATTTTTTGCGTGAATTTCATGACTCAAGATGGTGATTCATGGATTCACTCTGCATGCAAAACAATCACGAATTCCTGAATTCACAATCGGCTTAAATCATGAATAAAATAAATTTTTTCCCGTTGAGTGCAAGTCAAAATAGCAGTGGTCTCTCATACCCATAATGGTCCTGTATTGCTAGTCGCGATGTTAGTAAAACTATATTCAAGTGTTACAGTTCACCCTTTAGCAAGCATTGTAAAGTATATAATCTGTATTTAGAACAGAAGTTTTACAAATATTTGTGAAGAAAACCGGGGCTCAACTGATTTTTGTTTTTAATGGCACATGTACTTAGTCATAACAACTGTAAGTTTTTTAAACAAACACTAAATGAAGACAGTTTTTTCAGGTGTATGAATTTTTCAGATATTGAAAGATTATCGTGTATCGTAATTTGCTTGAGTTCATATGTTTCCGCACATGCCGACATCAGTAGTCATTAATCGTTCAATGTTTCATCTTATGGATTAATACCATTTTGTAATTAAGCTACACAGCAGTTGAAATGTTTTTCACCTCCATGGAAAAAGATATGTATTCCACAAAAAATGAAATATATATTGGAGTACACCAAAATTGGCCTTGCATTCAGACATCAAACATCGATGTACATTATGCTTTTCATACAGTAGTATGCTGTGAATTTTAGAATTGGGAATGTGCACAGAGGCTCATATCGTTGCATACAATTTGCCTGTCATACATATACTATATAATATTATATGGTACATGTATGACAGATTAATTGTAAGTAACAATATGCGTCCCTGTGGGCATGTGGCAGAACAATGTGAAAATAGCACACAGCTTGCAAAAAGCACATAGATAATGGAAATGTGAAGAGCATCCAGTAGATTTCAGCTCTGGAGTACTTTAAGACACCTACTCAAATTCTGCAAGCTACCAGTGCTGAAGCATTGTTTGTGAGTTTTCTTGTTGGACATAACCTGCTTTTCTCAGTTGGAGATCAGCAACAGTGGCAGTGAAAGTATTTCCTATTGTAAGGAAAAATAAGACAAACTTCAGAGCCACCTTAGGTGCTGAAAATTTGCAACAATCTTACTCACCAAGATTAAACAGCAGGCAAGAAGCCTGAACTGTTTTAAAACAAATTCACCATTGCCCAATTGAGGAAGTTCAAGTCTGCCACAGCATTATATCGTGTTTGTTTATATCAGTAAATTTGACTTCAAATAAATTTGTACTTGTAATTGGTGTAAATAATATGTTTTATTTCGGGATTTTCATATAATGCAATGCTGACCATCAAAGTGGATGGAGCTAGCGTCGTGGTATAATTTTTTACTGTGTTCAAAATCCACTAATTTCTATCCCTCTTGTCACTAATTGTGAGTCTGGAGGGTTGGCAGCTCTGTGCTCCATGTGAGCTGTATAAAGTCAGTTATTTACAAGGATTGCATTGTGTGGCAAGTGCCATGTCACATTGTTTTCAAAGCTAGAAGTCTCTCTCCATTAGGTTACTAAGAAAGTTAACATTTATAATTATATTTTTTTTTTTTCCATATGAATACCCATACAGGTGAAATGATACAAAACAGTACTTACCATATACAGATTGCTTTAATCTTCAGCAGTCATGAATAACCATTTAGTTGCAATTCATCATGGCAGGCACTTGCACTTATGTCAGTAACAAAGAAAAGATATTGATTACACCCACTCGCCTTCTATAAATTAGCTAACAGAGTGCAGCTAACTTGTGTTGTTTGAAATCTGCCCCTACCCTCTTCGCCAATTCCTTGCTGATTTTATCCTTTCAGCATGTTCAGCCACTGATAAATCAAATCAAGGAGACATTCTGGATATGTTCACAGTTGCGATTTAAGTACTTTACTAATCATTTAATCAGTTTCACATTACATTAAGTTTGGCTGTTGCTTCAGACCTTGTCGGCTTGTATTGAATATGAGGGCTACACTTCAAGGTGTGTAACCCATTGAAATATCTTAAATTCAGTTTTGGTTTGTCCTAATTGTTTCATCAAGTCAGGAGTTAAATAGTAACCACCAATCTGAACTATAGCTTATTCACTGCGTGACACCAGAAGTACTGGCATCCAGACTATCTAAATGTATACAAAGCAACAGAAAAAGGGCTATTAAATGGTCTGTAAAGTACTTAAATCATACATGGGGAGGTATGTTTTATTGGGACAGCCCTAATTTATAGAAGGGGAGTGGGTGTTGTCAATAATTACCTATTGCATTCAATGAAATGTGTGTAACTGGCAGTTTTGCATGTGCATGTAGTACACTGTGAATGATTTGGTTGTTAGTCATCTCCCATGCTAGGACCTTGTTCTAGACCAGATTTTCCTTGCATGAGGAAATTACACTGTTTCTTTTGTTTTAAGATAACACCGTGTCTTCCAGATTTAAGTGAAGACATTGGTAAATGAAAGGTTTTAAAAACATTTGGAGCAAAATAAAAGGTTTTGGAGACCAAGATGAGCCCTGCACCAGATCAAATGGAGCAGCTGAAAATGGCCGAAAAGGTTGTATATAAAGCACTGACATCTAGCAGGTAGTCTGTTTGGAAATCTTGTCATAGATGAGAATGGCATCTGAAAAAGTGACAAGTCTGTGTCTGCCTGTCTAATCAGCATGCTGGAAATACAACCTGTATGTCTACACATAAAATGGCACCACCATATCACTGAGAGACCTAAAGATGAAAGGACCATGAAGTTGATATATGTGTCGATGCATGGCAACAGTGTATGTATATTTGGTGCTGCATAAATCTGAAAATATTTTCAAATTTTATCCTTTTTCAAAAATCGGTATATGGAACCATCTTTAATTCTTGGCCAATTACTTAAAATATCACTTGCCTGTATGCTTTGAAAGTGTATTGTTCCAACCCTGCTGTTAATTGATAGTTGTGAAGAATTTATACATTCAAATAATTTTTCCTTTAACAGTTACTGTTGCAAGTCCAGACAACCAAGACTTCTGAGTCCAGACCATCGCCAGTTAGTTCAATCCAGCCCCAGGTGATCCAAACCCAGGTTCATCAAGTTTCCTCACCTATCCAAATCACCCGTGCATCAAGCTTGGCCCATACTGTGCCACAACACACCAACATGTTGACTGTGGCCAATGTGCAGCAGCCAAAAGTAACAGCAGCTGTCACACCCATACAGACAGTTGTAACATCGAATGGTAATACCATATTAACCTCAGGTATCCCAGTTCAGATGGTAGACGGAGACAAAGTGCCAATCAGTAGACTTACTTCACATGTGAAAGCAAAACCTCCCAAAGGCGAGAAGAAAAGTACTCATAATGCTATTGAGAAGAGGTACAGACTGAGCATCAATGACAAAATTGCAGAACTGAAGGACCTAGTTGTTGGAGAAGATGCCAAGGTATGAATTACAGCATATTAATGCACATTAAATATTAAAACGATATTGTGTAAATGTTGTGGCCTTCCCCAAAATATAGCAAAATTTTCTCAGTATGCACAAATGGAAATTTGTAAGTGGTTATGGTAAAATTCATCTTTGCTGGCCAACGTTCGAATGTGTTAACGCTATCTACTCCTTCATGGATCGTTCATATGCTTCAGGTTTGCGAATTTCATTTGATGCCATGGTAAGTCATTGTATCCAATCAAAATCAAGTTGTTCAAATTTGAACACTTTTCCTCCATGATCACAATAAGGGGAGCACACAACTGGAATGGACTTGTAAATAAGCAATTTTGCACTGCAGTCCGTGGTTGCACAAATACATCCTTTCCCTCAAATACACGTGTAATGGCTTCTCTCTGGTATATAGTCGTACTTTCAATGTTAAACTTACATAGTATCCTTTTGACATAATTGCCTGAACCATTTTGGGCTGACGTACAAAGCACTGCTGTTACACGTATTAGTTATTTGGCATTACATACTAAGGGAGACAACCCATGAAAACCAATAGATATCACTTGGACAAAGCTCTGAATTATCTGAATGATCCACCAAGGTGTAGATAGGGTCAACACATCAGAATGTTGGCTTGCAAAGATGGGTAAAATATAATTGCCAGCGCTGGATTAATTAATCAAATACTGCAAACTTAAGCAGTTTGTGTTGGTGTGGATGTGGAATTGGATTCATAATTTTAGGAAGATGCATTCAGTTGCACTTTTTCTTATTTTTATTTTTTAGTTAAACAAGTCAGCAATCTTGAAGAAAGCAATTGATTACATCAGACTTTTGAAGAAGACAAATGAAAGATTAAAGCAAGAGAATATGGCCCTCAAAATGGGAAATAGCAAGCAAAGTAAGTAAATACATGGTTCTGAAGTATGTCGAGTTAATACAAGTTTTTGTTTACAAGAAATTCTACATGCCTTAGAATTATTCTATTTTTTTATACATTGATTTTTACGTATGAAATTTCCATCATGTTTTGCAAATTAGCAAGTTAATATTATTTCAACTGTACACTTTCATCTAGGTCATGAATTCATCAACAAACAAGTGTAATATCAATAGGAACTTACTTCACATTTTAAAACCTTGGTATAAGTTTACTTCATTCAAGTTTGTTTTCAGAATGTGAATTTTTTCTTGTTTATGTTTTGTTTGCATTTTATTTATAGGAAGATAAGAATCTTAATTTGGCACGAAAAAGTTATTTAAGATTTGGAGATTTTGGAAATTTTGAAGAAAAAAGTCCTGTTCAGAGGGGTAAATGGTAATTGTTTTTAGCACTACTCGGCATAGACCAGAAGCACTTTGGGATGGTCTGTTGTCCATTATCCAATGTCCTTCTATCTGTCAGCACAAGTTACTGCTACACTTCGTGAAATACCTGTAGGAATGCCATGAAACTTTCTTTATGCATTCTTCTCATTACTTAGTTGTTCCTAAATGAAAATGGTGCTGCTTGGATATCCATTCTGGCTACTTTGCAGCAATCTTGAAAATATTATCACTACTCTTACTGCGTGAATGGTCATATCACCATGGGTTTTTCATTAAAAGACTTCTTATCATGTCTACTTTGTCATAAGTCAAAGTGGTGTTGATCTGATGTCCAATAAGGCAGCCACTGCAGCCATTTTGAAAATCTTGTTAATTCTACTACCCTTGATTAGATGGTTATATATACTTGGGGTTTTTACGAAAAGACTTGTTATGATGATTGGTTGCTCTTGAATGAAAATGGTGCCAATTTGAGATCTAGTATGGCCAAAGTGGCAGCCATCTTGAAAATCTGGTTATCACTACATGTCCTACATGCACGTTCATATCAGCATGTTTATACCAAAAGACTTGCGGTGTCTATTTAGTTCCAAACGAACACGGCGCTGATCTGCTGTCCAATATAGCGTGACAACAGTCAGTTTGAAAATCACTATTCATTCTACATAGATTGTCATATCAACAAGGGGTTTTTCACTTAAAGGCTTCTTGTAATGTCTGGTTGGTCTTAAATGAAAATGGTGCTTACCTCACATCTAATATGGCCACCATGGCAGCAGTCTTAGAATTCTTACCACAACTCTACCTGAACTGAAAGTCGTCTTGATATGGATTTTTCACTAGAAGACTTCTTGTGATGTCTAGCTGGTCTTAAATGAAAATGGTGCCAATCTGACATATAATGCGCACCACACAGCAGCCATCTTGAAAATCAAGACATTGCTTCTTCTCTTGATAGGAGAGTATATCAACATTAGGTTTTCACTCGGAGACCTCATGGTTTCTGTTTGGTCTCAAATGAAAATGGTGCTGATCTGATTCCACTATATCGACCACTGTAGCCATATTGAAAATATTGTCTCTACTCCCCGCAAATGGATGGCTATATCAGCATGGATGTTTCTCCAGTAGCCTTCCTATGATGGTTTTCAGTGAAAATAGTGTACATCCAGCATTACTGACACAGTGTCTTAAAAATCTTTTGTCACTATTCCCCTTGAATGGATGATCATCATGATATGGGGTTTTCACCAAAATACTTTCAGATAGGTTTACTTTGTCTTAAACTAAAATGGTGTCAAGCTGTCATCCAGTATGTCCACCACAATAGCTAATTGGAAGATTTTATTATTATTGATGGTCTCAAAACTTGACAGATGAAAGGAAGAAATGGTCTTTTTTTTTCTATTTTTTCCAGTAAATTCTTTTCATAGAGCATCAGTCCCATCAAGGGGCTCTTGTTCCATGTAAATTTAAGATTTTGCGATCTATTATTAATCATAGATGTAATACTTGTCCATATGTTACAGATATTGAGGATCTGCTAATCCTGAATAAGGAGAATAGTATGGACACCACTCCAGGCATGTTGACCCCACCTAGCTCAATTACAGACTCCCCATTGAACAGTCCCAGTATGAGCAGCGATAGTGAAAGCTCCTCACCACCAAGCCCAGCTTTCAATGATATAGGTACAGTATTTCCTTTTTTTAATAGAAATATTTGACATATTGCAGTCTGAAGCTGCAACATGGTTCGCACAGTCATTAAAGGTCATTGAAAGACATTGAGAAATGAACACCTCAATTCAAGGCCTTGAAAGTCATTGATATTTCACCTAGGTCATTGAAAGTCATTGAATTTTAGAGATTTTGCTTAAAAAATTAAAAGTGATTGAAAATTTTACTTTTGAGTCATTTATTTTATGTTGTGTGATGATTGGAAGTACAGTTTGATTTTCTGTCATATGCTAACAATTCCACTAATATCATAATCCACATGAAGTAATCAGATATTACGCATAGTGCCCCTTTGACATGATGTTATTAACACCTTGACTTCACTAAGTTTAGTTCTCCCATTGGGTCCTGGACAAGACATTCTGTTGTAGTTTGAAACGTGCATGCGAGAAAGTTTTCCAAATGCATGTTTAAAATACGTGCTACCTATAAGTAAATCCAAAAGGGCTGAAACCCAGCACAGTTTATCTTAAAGGCTTCAGTTTGGCAAATAGGTCTACTGGCTGACGATAGGGATGGCAATTTATTTTAAAGCTATGAATTATATCAGATTATTGAAGCTAGAAAAGAGTTAAAAGTGAGAATTTTAGCTGATGCAGCTTGTCTGAAATTGAGTTTTGAATTGAGTGGTCCAAGCATGTAATCAGGGCCGAAACTGATGTCACTTTGATAGCTTGAAAATATGTTAAACTGCAAATATATGTCAGCTTTTTTACCAGTCTCGGCACACCATATAACAAATTCAATACTTTTTGGACATTTGATATGTAATTTTAATAGATCTGATGGCCAGCGTAAAAGGTGTAAACTTCTGGACAAATCATTTAGCTATTGTTAACACCAATCTAAGGACTTGTAAACACGGATTAACTCCTCCTTATTCATGAGGAGTGTTTTAAAGTATTGCCTGGATATTTTGTTTACTATTCAGTTGACAGGTACAAGAATGAGTGCAGTTGAAATAATGAATAGTAACACGGATTTATATTCTTTGATTCACCTGGATTATGTTTCATTTTCTTAGTAAATTAATGCAAGGTGAATTCTAAAGTACAATTGGGGATGATTTACCGCCAAATTGTCCTAGATAGGAAAAATATGGGGATATATGTTTTCACTGTCTTCTTAGTTCACTTAAAGAAATATAGGGATATCACACATTTATTTAATTTAGGGTACTGTAAAAAGTGTCATATTTTTTACATATTGGCAAATTTCCCAAGTCTGGATAATTGTGACTACTTGCTATTTTTAGATTTCTTTTTTTTAATCAGCTTTAGGGTGTAATATCTTAGGATTTATGAGATTAAAAAAATTAGGGTAAATCCAAAAATGTTTACAGTTCTTCTTAAAAATGCATTATTCAAAATACCTTGAGCATAGCTACATGTAGCCTTATAAGGATTCAGATAAAATTTAATAAATAATTTGTTACGTGTAGGCTCGTACAATAATAACAAGAGAAAAGAGTGAAGTCAACAAGCTTTGTATATTTTAACAAAATAATTTATTTCCATAGAAAACAATGTAAAAATTTGGAAAGTAGGACTTAGATTTGTGAACATAATCCAAAATTTAATCCTAAGAATGAAATACACAAGTCCTATCACTAAATCGTTTATTAGAATCCAAGTTCGAATCTCGACAACATTCCAATATGGAAGGCAATGACGTCAGATGTGGTCCTTGTACAAATAGCAACAATTCCTCAATTGAATCACAGTTGATGTTTCCGAATAATTCCAGAATAAATTTCCAATGAATTTCTTTCTCCCAGAATTTTATTAAACAGTACACTCATTTGGTTTTCTAGAGAATAAATTATTAAATTCCAAACACAAATGAACTTCAAAAACAATCTGGTTTCAACAATAAAAACCTATCCAGCCTTCAAGGTTTCAAAAATACACCTGACTGACAAGCGCTCAGAAAGGGTATTATATCAAACCAAATTGTCATCCCATTCTCACGAGATAGATCACGTGGTCTCTTAACACTTGAACAACGCAATAGGAAAAATGTAATTTGTCATGTTGCACGAAACAGCCCTATCTAAGAACCAGACTCTCACTCTGAAATAAATTAAAAAATAAAACATTGTTTATTCAGACTAGACAAAATGACCTTGGCAATAGCCAATTGTTTTCGCGTAGCACTTACACTACTGCGGACCAAGGTGAACTAAAAATATTGCTAATGTAACGCCTTTTACGTCTTAGATAAACAGAATTACTGAAAAAGAATTTTGAATTCTGTGAAAATAATCATTACAATAAAATGTAATAAAACAAAAATAAAATAAAAAGAATTTTAAAACTAACATACAAGCAATTTAATTACATATACGTAACAAGTTTAAAAATAAATTAGGAAATACATATATTTATTTCATCAAAATACTACTGTCTGAACAAGCAGACTATGGCATTGGTGGAATTAAAATCCTAATACAGCATTTTTGAACAGATAGGAAATCTGGCATAGTGATCAGCAAGGCACTGATTCAAGAAAGTGAAACTTAGCAGAGCATATGTTAGTGAAAAATCTTATTTTGGAGCCAAAGTATCCAGAAGACATTACTGAGCAGTGAAAATATTTACATAATAAACATAGGAACAGTTTCTAAATTTGTTCCAGCTGGCTAAGCAAGTTATTTATATGCCCCATCAGCAGGAGCATCTCGGCACTATTCATACACTTGTGAGGAACAGATTAAGCTCAGAAAAATCAAAAGATTAATTCGTATACAACTAGAGGCAACATATTTTAAAGATTTTGATTTAAATAGGACTCAAACAGAGTGTAGCTGGAAGAAAGATAGATGGATTTTGAAGTGTTAAGTATATAGTGAACTATGACCATTTCCTCTTCTCCCTCCTTTTTTCAACTACTTTTGCACCATATTTTCGTAACAAGTTTGTACCCCCCCCCATCCTGGCAGCATCACTGAAGTGAAAGCACTGGACTTGCAGCTGGAGAAGAAAGTATAGAATCTAAAAGGCAATGGTTAACATCTGGGTTACAATGACTTTCTTCTTAAATATCATTTCCCTTTCATATTACATTTATTTATTTCTGTATTGTTTTTTATATTTGTTTCTTGTACACCACTCCCTCAATAACTCGCACCTTGATAACTCGCAGACCTGCTTGTAACGCATGGTCAGGTGTGGATTCCATTTTTTTTAAACCAGAAAATACCAAAAACAAATTGATCCCGATTTCTTGAACTTGAAAAAAAATCACGATAAAAATTGGTAAATGAAACATTGATATATTGCTTGTATTATGGTTGAAAACGGTAGATATGGCCTGGAAATTTTAATCAACATTTAGAAATTATCAGCTTTTAATAAGAAGTCATATAATTGGTTACATTTTCTTTTCAAATGACATTCTTAGTACACCGTAATTAAAGATATTCAAGGATATTTCGATCAATGAAAATGTCACTGACACCTGATGTAGGCAGTACATTAATATTTAAATGCCAGTTAAGTAATTTTAGTTTCACTTAAACCTAATCATCATAAATGCAATGTGTATTTAAACGTAAAATGTGTCAATCTACCAACAGCTGTGTCCTCAAGCATTTCTCTGGGAACCTAATTAAGTGATGATCGTGTTTTGATAACTGACTTGCGGAAGTGTTTGTTGTATTGTTGCATTGAATCAAAAGCTGGCCTCCTTTGTATTGTCATGTTAATTATATCTTCTGATTCAAATAAAGGAGGTGGAATTAAAAAAAAGGTAAAAGGCATGCAAATCCTGCATACTTAAAGTGGCCCTTGTCGTATGTCGGGTGAACTCACTTCATTTGATCAATCAAACACTGTTATAAATTTTATTGTGTATGTAACGTAAACTACCTTAAATTAACCGACTCTTTCATAACGGTGATCAAAGATAGCAAGGCAACCAAGCGAAACAAATACTTCGTAAAATAAAGAGCTTGGTTTCACAAATATGGACCAATGTGGGCAAGCGATTGTCAGAGAATTTCTGAACTGGCACTTGGAGATATCCTCAAGAAGTTTCACTGTTACTTTCATTGAAATCATGACATCAGTATTGTACTAATTGAACAATACAAAAATTTAGTTTCAACATAGGTGATTGTCTCGCGAAGTAAATGTCATAATTGAACAATGCAAAAATTTAGTTTCGACATAGGCGATTGTCTCGCGAAATAAATGTCACTAGTTTTTTAAAAAAAGGAATCTTGTTTGTTGGTGTATCAACAGATAGTCTAGTGTGGGGCTTGTTATGGTTGGGGTGGGGTGCTCCCAATGTTTTATTTAAGCCATTATAGAAATCCCATCCAGGCTCTATTTTGTTGGAAGTTAAATTTAGTGAAAGATAGATGTAAAACTTTGAGCCCCCAGTCAGCAGTGCTGACGGTTATATGATTAAATATACAAACAAGGATGAAATGCAATGAATAACAATTTAATAACAATTCAGTAGTCAAATGACTCAAATTTCCAGTTACACTCCTTCCGCTCGACTCTTTCATGAGCCCATTGCATCTCTTGGTTAGCAGTGTGAGATTGATTTCCACCCGTCCTGGTATTTCCACTCATCTGGTGTATCCTTTTCTCTCCCACTTCTTCTCCCCTTCCTCCTCGACTTTTCTCCAAATTCCTTCTCCTCCACAGCTTTCTCTAGACTCCTCCTCCTCCTCCTCCACTTTCTCTAATATGACTACTCTTCTGTTGACTTCGACTGTCTCGGCTACAGCCTCAATTCTGTCTCCTACTCATGAAGACTCGGGGACCCAATGGAACCCGAAGTTCGATGTCCCCTAAAAAATTTCCTGTGAAAACACAAGGATGGTACAATCTTTTCCTTAGCCCTCTCGTCTCAAACCACACACAGCCTATCATCAGATAACGGCTATTAAATTCTTTGGTCACGCATTCATTCGCATCAAGATGCCCATACATTCTTGTATGGTAAAACGACGTCATCATACAGCACGGTATCAATTACTTCTCATCCATACATCAGTAAATTCTGTCACATCAATACATATTCCTAATCCCGTTAAACCAAACAATATCACAATAATCAGACGCATTTCTTTACCTTACTACTCATACAAAGTACGCAAATATTCAAATATCCATGCTCTGATATATTCGTATATACATAGCAACTAATCTTACATACTTCAACCCTTCCAAACTCACAATTCAAGCTTGTGTAAATTCCAACATAACGCATTAATAAATGCATTAGTTTACTACGAAGTAATCTAACAGTGAATTATAAATTGATTCTGACCCCAAGCTAACAGTCTACATAATTCTGCCTCGCACCTAACAATTCTCTACATAGGCTCAAGCCCATTTCTCAAATACACATGTAAGTGAAACACTACAGATGTAATTCTACATATTAAATGATCCTAGTAATTAAGTATATACATACTACAAATAATTACAATTATGATGACGTTTTATTCTGCAAAATTTGAACAAATAACTTTCTGACCTTTCGAAGCTTTGTCTTTCCTTAGAATCTACGTCTAAGTTTTGCTGCCAAATTATGAGTGGCTTCGTTTTTGGAGTTACCCTATTGATCTGCATTCCCTCTAGGCAAATACTAAATTTTCTCTTACGAGTTCCAAAAGTTATCATTTGGCCTGCATTGTAATCACACCCTCTATCTCAATTTTGATTGGATATCGCTGTGAACCAATCCAATCAAACGCAGCGGACAATGTCCCTCTCACTGTCTGCCAATGTGGGGACGGATGAGAGCATGCCCCGCTCACCCCGCGGGCTTCCCTTTGATATTTGGACTAAGCTTTAACACATAGGGGTGATAACTGCAAGCCTTTGTTTAGATGGTGCAATCTATTGCCTGTGCCGATTCAAGATTCCGGTCTCTGGCCAGTCATGTAACATTGCATAAGAGTACAGCACTAGCCCGTAGCAATCTTTAGACATCAAACACATGGCCACAGTAATATTCCCAAGACAGGTAGATTATATATTTTACATGACTTTATAGCTGGTGCTTAGCAAACATGACACCGAGTTTCTGGCTACTTCGACTCCTGACTTGGTACTACACTATTAAATACCACTCCAGGAACCAGACTAATCAACAAGACAAAAAGCAGTTATGTAATACATGTTTTGTGCGTACTCATGATGGTTGTTGAAACCAGTTGGAACGATCTTTCACATGTTTGAAATTTTGAAAATAAATGTTATTTATACAGAATAATGAACAACTTCATTAGAAAAAGTGCGTTATTAACAGTTATTACCAACGTGATTGTAAAAGGAGGATTCAGTCATTAAACAGCCCAGTTCCCACCCCCGTGGTTTTCTTGATGTATAAGGGGATTTTTTCAATTTTTGGAGGTTCCTTGACAACTTGTGCCCTTGCTTATAGTGTGGTCTGTGTTCGTGGACCCCATTGTGCGCAAGTTATCGAGGGAGAGGTGTATTTAAATTAGTGATTGAAGCAGAACACTTGATATCATGAGTAGTCATTGAAAACTGGAAACTGGTGATTGAAAAGTCATTGAATTTCAGCTCTCCAGATCTGGATGAACCCTGTGCAGTATCTGAGCTGGTAGTGTCTCAGACACCTTTATCCATGTTTAAGGTTTGCAACCTGCCTAGGCCAGCTCAATTTGGCAGCCTTTATGTACCCTTGGGCACTTGGCAGCACCCATTTCCTGTGCATAATATAGTCAATAATGTGCTTAAAGTGCCATTTCAGACCATCCAACCAGCTATTGTCAGACAATTTACTTTTATACTTGTTCTTTAATTGGTTTAAATAAAACTGGACAAATGACGCTGGTTTTCTGCTTCTGAGCTGAATAAGAATTTGGAAAATCCAGAGGTTTGTTAGAAGTTTAACAAAGTACTATATTTAATCAGGGCCATTTTCTGTCACCGCCCTCCTCCAGTCTTTATATGATGTATACTGCTTGTGTGAGATGGTTAACATTTATTTTTGACGTAAGTTTTATCTTTATTTGCCAGTTGCCGTGTTAACAGAATACCAAGAAATTACAAAACACATGAAAAGTAGTCCTCTTTTCCATTTACTTCTCAGTGATACTACTTTACCATGAATTATTCACAAAATTGCGATCTGTAGTTTTATTATTTGAAGGGGGGGGGGCAGGGTTTATAAGTTGCATAAATAAGGTTTAATTTTTCAATCTAGTCCAACATGACTGCTAGTAGCAAAGAATATATCAAACTTACAAGTCAACATCTGAAAACTCTTAGCTTCATTGCTAGAATAAAAACACTTGATCATAAAGTCAAAAACTTTTTCTGAATGAAGTATTGTTTAATATTGTTGGATGATAAAACTTTAAATGAGGCATTAATGAGGGCTTTTAAGTTACCTTGTTTACAGAAAATAAGATGTTCTTTGCATAAGTTTATTATTTCAGGTTCATGGTAGTGTAGTATCTTGCCTTCCTTAACATATGGGGATGTCTTTCGTCACAATATAATCTGTTTAAAAACTATATGTTAGCACTTAAAACAACACATTAGAATTTTTATTTTGTAAAATAGGAATTGAAAAGTGCAAACTAAGTTGCCCAGTTCATGGCTTGGGTTGTTTGTCTTGTGTTAGTGGCGCTTGGTCACTGTTGATTTAAACACCAAGGCACTGCAATAGTCAGTTTCAATGACAACAGTCTCCTTCAGACTTGTTCCACCTGGTCCATATCTCATTGGTGGACATTATTTTTCTTTCATTTTTTTTTCTTTCTCCCTCCATATTTTTCATTGTATGTTTACCTTTGGTTTGTGGACTGGTATTACTACAGGACCTTCCATTTGATTTAAAGTTGGGGGGTTGGGTTACCAAAGTAGGTGGGAGTTTTACGGCACACACACACACACACCCAACAACAGGGATACATGTGGCATTTTTAAGTAGCCAGGTCAATCACATGGCTCAAGGCTGATAAGGAAATGCCAGTTAATAGGGTTCATACGTGTATCGGGATGTGTTTTGAGCATGTGTCAGCCTGCTGAACTGTTATTTTCCTTGTTTCTTTCAAATTCTTTCTCTTATGTGATCTCTATGCATTTACTTAATCATTTCATATGTCAACAGTGATAGGTATGGTGATAAATGATATTGATACATGTCCCTGACTGTAAAAAAAAGTTAAATAAATGCAGAAGAGTAAAAGGATTTTTCTTTAACCATCTTCATAAATGATGTGTATTGTGCATCTCTGACACAGTCTCTCATGAGTATACAGACACATAAGCACACAAGTGTACACCATGCTGTTACCCATAACAGAAGTCACATGAAAAATATACTCATGGCACCTAAAATTGGTTTGTCTGATTCATTCTTTTATTCATTCTGCCTGTGATTCTTGTTCATTTCAAGGAAATTCTCCAGTTAATTTGTGATACATATAAATAGGGGAAAAAATGTGCAATTAAAAATCAATGCACAATATGTAGGATGTATACCCATCATAAAAGCAAGCCAGTCACAATCTTTTATAAAAACATTGCACCCTTCATGAAAACAAGTCAGTTACAATCTTTCATAAATAAAAACAAAGCTCTCTTCATGAAAACAAGCTAGCTTAGCTCTTTTATAATGCAACGCACCCTTCATTAAATGAAGTTGGTACCAAATTTGTATAAAGGCAGTGAAATCTGATAGCTTGTTGCTTGTTGCATTTTCGAATGGTTATTGGAGATTGGAACAAATTGTGTCGTGCAAGTTTCATTTTCTGCTGCAAAAAAAGTAACTTTATGCGTACAATGGCTAACTGGTGGCTTAAAACACAATTAAATTTACAATCGCTTGAAACTAAATATCTGGCTGTGAAGGAAATTAAAAAGTGGGGCATCTCGTAAAGATGTGTGTGAAAAATTTCACTGAAACACAACACTTTCTTGATGGCTGAATGCTGCCAAGTCAATAAAAAAAACACTATATTGAAGAAAACAGCGCTTCAGATGGGAATAAGCAGAAAACTGCTAAATTTTACTATTCCCATAGATCGTGACATGACTATTGAAAAGTGAACGAATTTGCTTAAATCTTGGTGTAGAGAACTTCACTGCCACAAGTGGTTGGTTCCATCGCTTTAAAGTTCATCACAACATTGCTTACAAAACGATTTGTGGATAATCCAATTTAGCTGACTTGTCACAGCTTGAAACTTGGAAAGCCAAACATAAAGATATCATTCAGAATTATAAATCTTGGTATATATACAATGCTGATGAAACAGCTTTATTTTTTAAGTGCACTCCAGACGAGACTTGCTGCATCAAAGGTCAACTATACACTGGTGGGAAGCATCCTAAAGACCGCATCTTTGTTCACATCCAGCATGACTGGCAGTAACAAAATGCCACTTCTTGTTATTGGCAAGTCTTAGAGACCTCAATGTTTTAAAAATGTGCACCATCTTCCTGTGGATTACCATAGAAAGATGAAAGCTTGGATGTCATCTGATATTTTTATAGAGTGGATATAAAACGCGACAGAAAGATGGCAGAAAATTGCCTTGTGGATAATTGTTCAGCACATCAGCATGTGGATGATCTCCATGTACAGACAATTTTTCTCCCACCTGATACCATGTCACTCATACAACCCATGGATTCAGGAATCCAGAATCTAAAACTGAACTGTCGAAAACTTCTTGCCTATAAAAAGCTGGCAACAATTGATCAGAAAGATGAAATTAAGGAAGATTTGCTTGGGACTCTGTACAATTTGAGGAAAGCTTGGGGATTAGTGAAACCCGAGACCATACAAAACTGATTTATGCATGCCTTCTTTCCTGAAAACAAGGAATTTCACGGATTTTCCCAATCTATCCTGTGTAGTCTTGATGAAGAAGGTCTATATGAAGTTATTGGAATTCATAAAGATGAGCTCGTTCAGGTGGCTGTTGAAACAGATGCCACAGAACAGTTCAGAGAAACTCTAGCAGACGTGCTTATTACTTTGGTCAAAATGAATTTATTTCAACAGAAGGCAAGGAAGACAACATACTGGAGAATGATTCACTTTACTTTATTCAAAGAAATATGAACAAACTTAAGCATTGTCTTGATGAGAGGCACACCTTATTGATCTTCTCTTTAACGATGTAAATTTATCTTGCTATTTAAACGTGAGAAGTAATCCTCTAAGGTTTAGACAATTAAATTCCAGTTGACGGCCACTTTTGTTAAAATAAACAAAGAGCAAATTCTGAAATTACGTAATGATCCAGTCACGAAGCTGAATATACATACACGTTCAGTTTAACTGCACATGTTTTGCAAGGGAGTGGCCATTTAATTTACGGGGTGAGATTGTTCTTTCTGAGATATTTTTGTTTTTTCATTCATCGCAAGATAAATTTATTTGAGATAGAGAAGGAATGGCATGGTTTCTTTTTTATAATATAAATCTCAAGTTCACCCCTCTATAATCCTGTGATTAGATGTGACAAGAAATAGTACAAGATATTACTGAGAACTATTCAGGACCAGATCATGGCCCCCACCCCGCTAAAAAAAATGTACACACACAAATGTACAGTCACTTGTCACTTGAAATTTGACAATCGTTTTATTCTTGTGCATGTTTATTGGGTATTATGCACACTTTGAGTAAACAGACCCATTGACTTTAGCTTTGGTGCCCTTTTGAGGAAAGTTAGATCCTTTTGAAATTTTGGAGAACCCCAACCCCAACACTTGACCTGATCCAGCCCTGTTTGTGCATGGGGTTACTATTGGAACTTGTGCAGTCTTGTTTCACATCAGTCTAAATATGAATGTGATTTTGTTCTAAAGTGTTTGACGTCTACAGTTTGTTGTCATTCTTTTCACTGCAGAGAGTGCAATAATACTGAATTTCATATGATACTTAAAGTATTTTGCATGAACTGCAGCAGAAATAAGGAAATGAATGCATCTGTACATTTGTTACGAGTCTATGCTCTTAAAATAAATAACAGAAAAGAGAGAAAGATGACAAGCTTTGTAATATATAACATAATTTATTTCCCTAGAATACAAAGTGAAAATGAGAAAAAGAACTTACAGTATTGCGAACTAAATCCCAATATATTCCAAGAATTGCCGACACAAGTCCTAATACTTTAAAGTCCTGAATAAAATTCAGTACAAGTCCAGACTAAATCCAAAAACTGAAGGTGATGATATGTCTGTGGTAGCTTATAGAGTGTTGATGTGGCAACAGTCTTTTGTTGCACCACAGTAATATAATTCCAGGTTTGAATTCACTATAAATTCCAGTGAATGTCTCTGTCCATGAATTTTATCAGAGCACTTTTATATTTCCAGAGAAAATAATCACTTGAATTCAGCAATTTGAAACTGCTCCAGTGGCCTTGTGATTAGAGCGTTGGCCTCAGATGCAGGCAGTCGTGGGTTCGAACCCCATCAGAGTCATACCAAAGACTTACGAAAATGGTACTAACAGCCGCCTCACTAGGCATTCAGCATTAAGAGGCTAGTGTTAGGACTGGTCAGCCTGGTGTCAGGATAATGTGACTGGGTGGGACATGATGCTTCATTTCTGTGGCATGATGCCCTAGTGCTAGACATCACTATAAACTGCCACACTGCAGACCTCGTAGCGATATGACAGCAAAATTGTTAAATCTACGTTTTTAAAAAATCCAAACTAATCAAATCAACAATATGAAGAAATAAAATTTCCGGTTCAAAAATGAAATACTGGACACAACATATAATGCAGCTTGAAAGTGCTGGATCTTAAGGTACGACTGAAAAAATTCTCTCATTTACAAGATTAGTTCTCTACTTGGCCTCAGATCAGAATTAACATTTTCTAAAAAAAAAACAACAAAACATTGCTTAATGGAAAATAACCTTCTAGAATGATCCTGATGTTTACAAACTAAAAACCAGAACGTGGATTATGGAAAATACACTTAGGAAATTCCAAACCAAGACCTAGGTCTGAATAAACATATTTACTTAAATTAATAATAATTCTGATTTTAAACACATACACGTAGGGATTAATTTAGCTGTGTATTACTTGTTTACACAATAAAATTTAAAAACAGTCAATTCAGGTCAAGCATGTCCAACATGCAATGTTTCATTACAATAGCATGGAATGAAATAAAAAAAATTTAAACAAACCTAACAAACAAACAATGCAAATCAAATATGCATAACAACATTCCAGTGACATAATATTGAAAGAAAGTATTTTTGTACGGAAAAAAAATTCATTGCGCAAAATGTACTCAAAATAGATCCACTAGCACTTTCTGAAGATTTTGTTTGATTTTAAGTAGAGGATTCTGTAATGCGCAGTAGAAAGCACTAAACCAGTTTGAGCTAAATGTTGAGACCAAACTTGGTATTACTGCTATTGATAGGTTTTATTTGTGTCAAGTCAGTCATTACATCATGTTAGAGAAATGTAAATTTGACAGCCATCATTTTATTAAGAGAGATAGAGAGAGAGATGAGGAGTCAATTCATTGCCACATTCGGAAAGAACAATAAATTAAATGACTAGTCCCACACAGTATAAATGCAGTCAGAATTGAACTAAAGTTCATAGCTGGGTAAATGTATATTCAGCCTTGTAACCAAGTCATTACTTCTTAGGGCTAAATGTGGTTAAGTGTTTTCTGTTTTGTTGTTTTGTTTATTTTAAACAGAAGTGGATGTCATCGTGAATTTAAATGTACATACCTCAGAGGATTACTTTTCACGTTTAAACAATATGATAATTTTGCACTGTTTAAGGGAAGATCAGCAAGGTCTCATCAGTGCGTAAGTTTATTCAGATGAATAAAGTAAAATTGTAAACTTATTGCAAAAGTGTAAACTTATTGCATTGTAAATGAATCAGAACAGTTTTTGAGGCATTGCAACTATGTTAATGTTATCTAAAATTTGATTTAGCATTATATCTATTAAATAATCTTCATTAGAACTAGTAAATATGTATAATCATCTGGTAATAATGTAGATAAATTGGTCTCTCTCTCTCTCTCTCTCTCTCTCTCTCTCTCTCTCTCTCTCTCCATCCATCCATCAACATCTAAAGAGCATTCTTGCAGAGATCATGCAGTCAGCCATGCCCATTTGATAGAGACCACATCCACTCCACAGTGGTCATCCTTGAAGACTCCATAAGAAAGATTGGTGTGCAGAGCAATTCTCAGTCCACCTCCACCGTAATGTGTGGGTTTCTGATAATACACGTGAGCTGTACTGTACATGCCAACCATTATGCTTTTGGTGTAATCATTACGCTTTTTTTTCCACCTAATTACTTTTCACAGTAGCATGAATATGGATTATGCTTTTTTGGTACATAAAAGAATAAACATAAAACACTACAAAGATGTGTTTGTCATTTTTATTATCATCTTGTTAATTCCACTCATAAAACTTGGAGAATATTCATAAAAAAGATGACTGCTGCATAAGAACAGTGCAAGAAAATAGATGGGAGTTTTTTCAGATGTGAACCTTGCCTCACAGATTCATTATTTTGATAAACTTTTTAGTTAGCAGACCAGTCTATGCTTAAAAAAAACAAAATGGCACCAAATGTTAAGTGAAGTACTTTCAGGTATGAGTTATGGATGTTACATGATGGAAAATTTTAGAGCAGATGTATCTTTTAAAACTTAAAAACATATCAGATCAGAAAAAAGGACAAATCAACACCACTCATTGCTGAATTCCAGTTCATGATCATTCATACACATGTAGACTTGTTAAAGTGGGTGTTGAATATAAATAATTTTTCAGTATATTATATGTTTATAGTCTGGTTCTAATCCGTATGGATTTTGCCCTTTGTAACAAGTATTTTGACATATAAACATACATATATACATCAGACATGATTTTTCTCCGTTTTAAAGTGGAATTCCACTTTTGTCCTGACTTGGATCAGATTTTTCTTGATACAGTCCATTTTTTATATCATCTCCGATCCAGTTTTTTAAAAAAACGGTCTGTCTGGTCCCATTCCACCAACGACCCTTGTAAAGTATTTGTTCCATATATTAGTTAGCACATGACTCTCGTAAAGAGTATTCTGATTGGTCAAAAGATTAAATTCATCCAATGAATCTTCGTGCAATGGAAAGTGATGGCAATGGAAAGAAGAAGCCTGCTTGCAAAACATGGCATCCTGAGTTGTTGAGAGAGACCATGACATGAGAAGTTTAGATAAAGGTTTAAAAAATGTATGGAAATGGGAATGGCTGGAGCAAAAGGTTGACAGAAATTTAGTTGGTCAGTTTATAAGAAAACTGAACGTTAGAGGACTGGCATTTTGTGACTTCTGCAAGAAAGATCTGAATTATGGTAATCGCGGTTGGAAGAGTTTGGAACAACACTTTCAAAAGAAGCTGCATACGGAAAAATTGAAGCTCAGAAGGCATCTTGAAAAAGTGCAGTTAATTACTATAAGAAGAAAGATTTCTTGCATGAGAGAACAGATGCAGCCCTCTGTCAGAATATGCGTACTGCATGTCGCCAATACATGTACTAGCTTGAAAGGAAAAGGCTCTCGCTGAGAAGGAAAAGAAATGATTGCACATTGAGCCAAAAAAGTCATTGGTGACAAAAAGGAAGGCTAAAGAAATCTTTGCCAAAGCCGTAAAAAGATCTCGACTGGCATATCGACAGGTTCTGTCCAGTGGACAAAAAGACGAGTGAATGTACTTGGTTTATTTTACAGATTTGTTATGAAAAGAGAGAAGTATAATATGTTTGCTGCAAAAATTGACAAATTAATGTGACTTAATTATGATGTGAACACTAACATGCACATGAAATAATTTCAGCATCAATAGTATTGGAGAACAAATTCATGTGACAATAAATACTGTGAAATTATTCAAGTCAAGTTGACCATTTTTGGTAAGTTTATTAGTTTTTCAAATGATTTTTTGTTTTATATTGTGATCATAAGTTGCACCAGGATCAGTTTTTTATGTTTGTAAAATGTTTTTTTGGCCCCCTGTCCACCGGATCAGGGGTGCTGCCCCTCGAGACCCCTTTTGGGGGAGTACCCCCAAACCCCCCTTAAAATTTTTTCAGCTTTTTTTATGGAAGAACAAAATCATGTCTGATACATACATAGAACTTTTCTGCATTTTCCATGGTCTTCAGGGGTCATTTTTGAGATCAGTGTAAATCTGAGATATCTAAGGGAGGTAATGTTGTTGGGTAACACCTTTTCTCCGACACCAGTTAGTAACCATTGAAGCCATAGAATGGCAGTGTTTTATACTTTATTATTGATGGAAACACATCACTGATCATTGAAATATAAATTTAGTTTATTCGACCAATTAACACACAGTTAACCTTACCCTGCTGAGGTATCGAACCATATGTATTCATAGCTTTGATTGGCCAGGAAGTGATGTTTTCTCATAGACGTTATTTTCTGAACCAGTAAAATTGGTGGAGAATCCATGTTGAGAACAACATACATGCACCTAGCCACTTGTTCAGAGAAATATTTTTAATGTTTGGGTCGATCTGTTGTATAAAGTCAAACTATGCTATATTGCTACATGAAAGAAGGCGACCATAATCATGATATTGACAGTAGAAATAAGTTAACATTTTCGTGGATGGAATGGTCAGTAAACCTTCTGATCAGAATGTCAAGAAATATTGAATTGGAAGAATTCAGAGTGAAAGATTTTTTTAAGAAAGTTGTGATTCCAGGATTATCAGTGACAAATATACAAATTATGGAACACGAGGATTGAAGTCTTGGAATTGCACTGTGAAACTGCTTCACACATTTACATATTATGTGTATAACAAGCCAATTATACAATGTAGTCCATTTTTTGGAACTGTCACCAAAACATACAAAAAACCAAATCCGAAAGTAGAGCCATAATATGTGCCATTGTATGACAATATTGCCAATTCAGCAACATAATGGTGCAAAAAAGGGAAAAGAAAGAATGAGACAAATAAAATTACAGAGAAAAGAAAAAATTAAAGTGTCTGTTGGAAACTGTTAAACAGCATGCAAAAGCCAGAGTAAGAGCCCTTGGCTTCAGCTGAAAAGGCCACGATGAAAAGAAAGTGTTAGTTGGGTTCAACATATAACTTTGTATTGTAAATATTTACAGGTATGAACCATTAACTGAAGATTTTTAAACTAATTAAACCAAATTTTAAACCAAAAAAGGGTCCAGGATATGCTTCCAATATGCTCAAAATCATTTTTGGTCAGTGTGCTGCTCTGGACCTGCAAAAGGGCCTAAGCAGCCTGCTAGATTGCTGGCCATTCAGATGTTTTTCCATTTCTCAGTTCTCATGCCTGATACATATGGTTGTAATGTGTTGAAAACCCAGGTGTTGCCCAACAGTAAACCATAAAAGACTCTTATACAGTATGAATTATGCATTATACTTGTGATATTGTTACATGGAAAATTGTGGATAAAATGGTGTATGGAAGGCCTACCTGCATGTGGGTGATCTTCCAGGAATAGTAAATCCAGCAAAGATGATGCTTACAGGAATTGATACCTTTACAAATGGAAATGCAACATCTGCAATAGGAATTTATTTTAAAAAAATACTACACTATAGAAAAAACCTAGGTTATGGCACAGTTTGGGACATTAATGAGATGATTGTGATGCCCAGTACAAAGTCTGTGAGATCTTGGGGTTGATGGAATTTGAAGTTGAATTATGTGCTTTTTATGGCAGCATATGAAGTGTTTTGTAGCCAGAAATCTGGTTCATGCTTGGGACTAAATGAGCCTAGTCAGGATAGACAGTGTTCGTAATATATTCTACAGCAGTTGGAGCAAACAGTTCTTTCAATAATTATTCAGTTTTGCTTTTGTAGAACTTCTGTAAGTACTGTTCTCCTAGTTTGTGGTTTTCCACTCCTCGAGCACCAGGAACCCTGGAATGCTTGAGGCATTTCAGTTGTTAATAAATCAAATGCATTGTTTTATTTAAAAATAAATTTCAGATAGCAACTAAGGAAAACAGTAGTGTTTAATGGATATGTTAACAGAACTGAAATCAAAAAGCAAGAATTGGCAGGTCACTTTTACAGTTGTGGGATACGTAGCATATGACTAAATGATATACAGCCATATCTTTTTTAGTTCACACATTGTTAATTTACTTCTAATTATCATTCACCTGACTGTTGTATATGACATAGTCTTATATTAAATCTACTTGTGGATTCTTTTTAAATATTTTTTTTAAGTATTCACATCCACAGACATATTTAGTCTGCAATAATAACCTGAAGCTTGGGAGTTCTACCCAGTTAAATATGGCTTGCAGGGCTGGAACCTGAATCAGATTTTATGAACAATGATTAAATAACTCTGCTTATTATGAATTTGTTATAGAATGTATTGTTTTTTATCACAAATTCTTGCATCATCCATAATGCCCATTCACAGGGGCCAACATTTTATAGTTCAAAATCACTTTGTTCTGAATATATATTTGCTTTTTGTTTTATGGTAAGGCTTCCACACTCCATATTTGTTTCTACTAATAACTAGAAACAAAGACCTTTTTTTTTTAAGTAGTATTTCTACTGCTATTATTATTATTATTATTATTACCCAGTATTATTATTATCTAAATTAAACATGTTTTCCATTGAATAAAAGAGTTTATCTCTATGTGTAATATCATTATAATTTTGGTAAGTACGAATATGTGCTTGTATTACATTGAGGTAAATATTAAATAAAATGAAAAATAAATGGCCGTAAATATGCTGTATTTAGGTAAAAGATTTAACCAGGTTTTGTTCTTTGGTGGATGTGGGGTAGCAGCAGAGAGGGTGAACCCTACAACTTTGTAGAGACCTTAGTTTTGAAAATTAAGGGTTCCTACGAAGGCTGAAAAAAGAAGTTTTTGCCTTAATAATGAAAACTTCTTTAATTGACCAGATTTTTTCACAATCTGGTCACATACGTATGTCATTCACCCTCTCTGCTGCTATAAATTAAACAGCCAGTATAGATATTATCAATAATGAGTACTGGAGAACCACACTCAGTTAAATTAGCTCGAGAGCGACTAGAGGCAATTAAAAAATATCTACCCGTTCGTGATTCTGTTAAGCAACAACTACAATCGCGTCAGGAATCTCAAGTTGAATTTGAGGAGGATACAAAAAAATTATTTAAACCTATCACTGAGACCACTAAAGGTATTCAACCTGTGTTAGAGAAAACCGCTGAAGTAACTGGAAAAATAGCAGAAGGAACTGAAAAAATAGCAAGAAGAACAAAAAAGACAAAAAAATTTTACGTGAACTTCCAGCCGAAATAGCTGCTGCGATGCCAGTTCCGGAAATTCTTGAAGGTATTGAACAAGTTCGTGGTGAAATAGGTGACATAAAGGGTCGTATACAAGAACCAGGAGAACCAGAAGAACAAGAAGCGAGGGAGAGAGTTGCGTTGAGTGACAAATTTATCGAAGGTGCTATTGATTATATTGAAAAAATTGAAAATTCAGGAGAATTAGCTAAACTTGCTGTGAGAAGCTATGATGATCGAGGACGGTTTTTAAAATCTGAATATGCTGATAAATCTGTAGGTCGTGATGATTGGTACAAATGGATATTTCGTATACACCATAAAACTGATCAGGCTAGAAATAGTGATTCAAGATATATTGAGTATATTCATGCAATAGATAATTATATTGCCTTCATACAATTACCGCCAGAACAACAACAACAAATAATAAAACAACAACAATATCAACGAGAACAAAAACAACAACAACAACGAGAACAACAACAACAACGAGAACAACAACAACGAAAACAAGAACAACAACAACAAAAACTGCAAAAACTAGAACAAGAAAAAAAACGATTTCAATCATCACAACAACCAAGAGAAGAGGAAGAAGAAGAATTTCAAGACGCTCCCGGAGCAACTGGAAGTGGTTTAGGAAGTGGTCTTATTACTTGCCCCAATAACGTTCTTGCTGATGTCGATCGATTAGAAATTCTCATCGGAGGAAAACGAGCTGGTAATAATTCCCCAGAAATCATTAATGAAGTAGCTGATATTTGTAAACGATTATTTAGTGGCGGCATCATGGATATTAATGTATATCGGTCTCTTATTAATGAAATCGCCGATGATTATTATAGTGATTAAGTATGTAATTAGTGATAAAAACAGTTAATAATAACAATGATCGTGCATGGTACTCAACGTGGACCTACCATGGTCAGGGTAATAAACTCTCGATTACCTGTATACAGAGCAACCTACGGAGATGGATTAGGTGATGTTATTCAGGGTCTGTTTAGAAGGATAGCCCCAACAGCAATACCGATTGCAAAGCAGCTAGGAATGAAAGCTATTGATGTTGTTCGTGAAAAAGGTATAGGCGCTGTTGGTAATCTCGCTAGCAAAGCATTCTCAGCAATTAAAGATAGACTATCACGATTAATACGCAGACCGACTCGACCTGTGAAATTACCAGCACTGAAGTGATGCCCGCAAGCGTAAGTAAAATAATAAATCAAGCAGCTAATCAAAAACTAGCGGAGTTAGCTGATATCCCGATGTCGAAAAGGAAAAAAAATATAACCGCTAGTCTGATAGCAGGAAGTGGTCTTCGAGTTAGACGAAGACGATAATAATAAAGATGTTTAAGCGCATATCTGACCCCGCGTTTGACATGGACGCACCAGTTCTCAAAGATGAGTCTGTGCGCGATTATCAGTATTATTCTTACGACGCACGAATTCCAGATCAGCGTGGACGAATCGAACTACAGGTTCAGGATACAAGTAGATATTTCTTACCCGCTGAAGCATTTATCGAATTTGAAGGTGAAATTATAAGGACAAATGATGTCGAATACGTCGCTGATATTAGGATTGGTTTTATTAATAATGGTATTATGGCGTTATTTGACAGCGCTACGTACATGATTGATGGAAAAAATATTGAATCAATCCAGAAAGACGTTGATGTTGCTACAACAATACTAGGCCTTGCAAGATACAGCGACGATTATTCAAGATCAGCTGGTCCATCAATGATGTTTGTCAAGGATACTTCTGACCATCCTGACAGTAGAAATCAAGTCTTTCGACAGCCCAATAATCGAGCTATTGCTCCTGTTGGTGCTGATATTGAAGATCTACCTTTTTCAAATCCAGAATTTAACTTAGGATTTACAGCACGTAGATCAATGTTAAGAGGCAGTAGGAGAAAATTTTCATGTGCAATTCCACTGTCACATATTTTTGGATTCTGTAGAAGTGTCAGAAAAGTTATTTTCGGAGCCAAACACACAGTTGTACTTGTACAAAAAGGCGATGATAATGATGCATTATGGAGACCTATTGATGATGCTGGTAAAGTAATACTAACAAAACTTTCCCTGTGGATGCCAGTGATGACCCCGTCAATATCCGAAGATGACCGGTTGTTATCTTTTATGAGTCAAGGCGGTAAATCAACATTGTCATGGTTAACAATGACCACAGATGCTGTTCAGAGTGCAATTGATGGTTTATTTACATGGCAGATAGCTTCTCAGCAAGGTGTTTCTGCACCAAGACATATATTTATTGCGTTTCAAAATATTGCACGAGTAAACTCGCAAACACAGTCATATGATATTTGACCAACTCGGTGTTTCTGAGATTTCATTAAGGATAAATGGACATCAAGAACCATCCGAGGATATATTACTGAATTTTGAAAATAATCATGTGGCACGTGCATATCATCGTCTCATGTCGTTCATGGGTCGTGATCAAAAAATTGATACTGGTTTACAAATATCGCAGCTAGATTTTACATCGCTGTATCCGATTTATTACTTTTCACTAGAACATTTAGATTTAACCAGACAATCTGTTGTAGATATTCATCTTCGAGCTCGTGTAACAATAGGAGCTATTGCAAATTACAGAGCAATTGCAGTTATACTCAGCGATAAATCGATGTTACTCGAAGGTGTTGGTGGACGAATGAGAGTTATTGATGCTCCAGTAGAAAATATGTAATTAGATCGTTCATAATAATTATAATGTCATATCATCACGTTAGTGTGAGTCTGACTCCTGGTCAGATTAAAAAGCTGCAATCAGCATCAAAAATAATTGTGGAATAAAAATATCGCTAAAGCGAGAACAGATGACCGGTGCAAATAAACTATCGTTGACCGAGCGTCAGTTCAAAAACTTCAATGATGCTAAAAAATCAAATAAAGGCGTCAAACTTAATCTTTCTGCGGGCGCCATCAAAAACATCGCTAAAACGGGTGGTATATTTCCACTTCTCGCAACTATACCAGCATTAATAGCAGCTGCAGCACCAGCTGTTGCAAAGGCAGCTGCGCTGGGTGCTGTTGGAACCGCTGCTGGAATAGCGTTAAAGAAAGCAAAGACAAGGAATCAAAAAAAAGGGAAAGGGTCTAAGATTACCAGGAACCCCGCCTTCGTGGTACGGAAAGGGTCTAAGATTACCAGGGACTCCACATTC
>JAECUM010012844.1:0-22328 GCA_016617855.1 Megalonaias nervosa
AAAAGGGATATATAAATAAAATTTATTATGAAACAAAAGGCAAAAAACTATTATATATATATATATATATATATATATATATATATATATATATATATATATATATATATATATCATAAGTATTTAGTTTAGTCCTTATTCAGTGTCTACTCAGCGCTTCTTGGCTTGTCTCTTGTATTCACTAAATGAAGCATCGGTGGAAAAAAATATAGATGAGAGTGCAAAAAGGTACCTTTAGTGACATGTTGCAACCAAGGCTTTTGTATGCCTTGACGAGGTTTTCCACCAAATCCTGTAGTTGTCTGTCTTGTTGTTTTCGAGAATGTATGTTGCCACTAACTGTAAAGCTTTCCATGCCGTCTTTTCTTTGCCACGCAGTGCACGGTCAAATGCATCATCTCGATGCAGTTCACGAATCTGTGGACCAACAACGACACCTTCCTTTATCTAAGCTTCACTTAACCTTGGAAATTTTCCACGGAGGTACTTGAAAGCTGCTTGTGTTTTTTCTATGGCCTTGACAAAGTTCTCCATCAAACCCAGCTTGATGCTCAAGGGTGGTAACAAAATCTTCCTTGATTCAACAAGTGGTGGATGTTGAACACTTTTCCTCCCAGGCTTCAATGACTGTTGGAGTGGGCAGTCTCTCTTTATGTAGTCGGAATCTCTCGCACGACTATTCCAATCGGAGAGAAAACAGCAGTACTTTGTGTATCCAGTCTGCAGACCAATCAAGAGAGCAAGAACGTTCAAATCGCCACAAAGCTGCCACTGATGTTACTCATAGTTTATGGACCTCAAAATTTGCTTCATGTTTTCGTAGGTTTCCTTCATATAGATTGCATAACCAACTGGAATGAATGGCAAAACACTGCCATTATGCAGCAAAACGGATTTAAGACTCGTCTTCGATGAATCAATGAACAGTCTCCACTCATCTGGAGTGTGAACGATGTTGAGGGATGCCATCACACCAACAATGTTGTTGCAGGCTACAAGAGCATCTTCCATGAAGAAGAATGGGACAAGATCCATTTGGCGGTCACGGAACACGGAATCCCTAACATCAACTACCAGGAGATTCCACTGCTTTAGTCTGGAGCACAACAGCTCTGCATTTCTCTTGGGTACTTCCAGATCACTGACAAGGTCATTCAATTCACCTTGAGTTATGATGTGTGGTTCAGAGGAGGAGGATGGGAGAAAATATGGGTCATGTAATATTGATGGTTCAGGATTAGAAGTTACACCCTTTTTCTTCCGCGTCTGACTCAAATGAGAATGATTCTGTTGTATTAGGAACCGGCAGTCCTTCTCCGTGGGGTACTGGACGTATAGCTGATGGAATGTTTGGATAATGTACAGTACACTTTTTCTTCCTTGACACACCTTTCTCAACTGGAGGCATCATGCAGAAGTCACAGTTGCTGATATGATCTGTTGGTGTAACAAGATAACCAGGTTGGGTCTGGATTTATTACGAAACACTAATGATGGTTGATACAAATACAATGTTTATTGATGAATGACTCAAATGAAAAAAAAAAAGAATTATGACTAATACGTGCGTGTATAAGATCCAATTATTGGACAAATTAACACAATCCGCATTAACCTAATAATGTAACATAAATGTGAATACAAGCAAATGACTTTACATAGTACAAGGACAAAGGTTAATGATTCACAGTAATTTCACATGACAAAAAGAAGGATGTGTTTTATTCACATAGTAAAAATGATGTACTCAACTCATATAGTAAAAATGACGTATTCACTCAAACAGCTAAAAATGATGTACATTGCTCAAATAATAAAATGTTGTGAAAATGGGACAGATATCATACAATATATCTTTACAGTCCCAAAACACTGGGTATAACAAACCCCAAAATTAGCCCACGGTTAAAAGAATACATGTATGGAGTTACACAAAACGCTCTCTCACTAGAATACTTGGCTACCAGTCGCACTGGTTAATCAAGCAGTCAGCTTTACAGGTAGTCACCGACCACCATTCAATCACTTGGTCAATCGGGCAATCAGCGCCCACCAATCGGTCAGCAACGTCCGATTACCGGCTACTCAACCAGCAAAACACTGTTCAATCAGCTCTACGGCTGATATGGTCAGCTTTATGGTCAACTCTACCGCTGATACCCCGTCAGCTCTGATCAGCTGAAAATAAACCTAACACCGTGTACTAAGAATGACACGGGCATATACGATAATACGTAATGACTTTATATATGGTAAGCTATACAAATTACATTATCGGCAAAACATTACAAAGCAATAAACAGATTCAGAAGTGAACCTTCCTGTGTCCGATAAGAACCCTATGGTACTAAATGTTTCTTGATAAAATGCAACTTTATTGCTAATATAGATCTCCTGTTAAGCCACATACAGAAATAGAAAATATTTGCATTATACTACGCAAGCCGGTGTTAAATAGAAAATATACCAAAATAAGCGTATTAGTACAATAATTATAACCTATAATATACATAAGAAATTAATAAATAACTCACATACCTCTACCACTGGAGATCTGCAAGTCCTTAAGTAGACTGCTCACTGACAAAACGTTCCGTAGTGTAATGGTTTTGTCCTACGGTGAGATAATTATACACAGACGATGTAGCCCTAGATCATCTGTGTGCTTGATGAATATTGGTTTTTCCCATTGAAAGCACTTTGCACATGCGGCTTAGGATGAACCGCACTCACTGTTTCAAAATATTGTACAACATACATAATCACCCTCGGGCATCGTTGTACACAAAAAACGAAACCCGAGTACATGTATTTAATAAATAACAAAGGGATTTATACAATTCCGTGACAGTTGGCTCTCTCCAGATCATTGGTACTGCCAAAGGCATATATTTCCTTTTCCTGTTCAATCAATGGCGAAGATTTGTTGCACAAGTGTTGCAGCATATATGTGAAGCCCACCCCTTGACCTGATCTCCAATTTTGCAACCAAAATAAAGGTGTTAGGCTTTCTTAACCGTAGTGGTTATACTGCGCTTTTGTGATACAAAAGTCACTTCACCACAAACATATCAGAAGTTATCTGCGTTGTTTACACTAGTACGAGGCATCTCTGTTCACTTTGGCTAAACAGAAATATGTCCCTTTGCAAAATCAAGCACTGACAAATAAGAAAGCACGACACTGTATGATATCTAGAGCTGATATTGGGCAATTTATTCAGCAGAGTGATGTAATCTTTGTTATTGATGCATCATCCATTACTTCTAGGAATAAAATGATGCAATTGATGTCATGTATGACGCAATACCAGCTTCAGATTGCATCATCATTGTTTTGCCTATAAAGCAAGTACTGTCCAAACCCAGTCATATATTTATTCATACATCCAGTCAAAGATGTAGTTTAGTCATTTCTGGTTTAAATCGAGATCCCTTCCTTTTATAACTCACTTATCCTCCGCCATTCCCAAGTCAAGGGTCGTATATACTGGCTCAGTATCATATCTTTAAAACTTGAGCCAATAAACAATTTTAAGCATCATTTTCGTTCTCAGTGACCCAGACTTAGTAACGTTTGACTTCATTTATTTTGGAAGCATTTAGGCTGTTGACCAGTGTAATTAACCAAGAAGGCTAACTGAGTCAACGTCTACTTTGACTAATTACATTTACTCTCGTCACTCACAGTCCATATCCGAACCATTATACCGTGCTGTTCTGTAAGTGACTCTCTTTCGGTCTGCATTTCGCGAAATTACAAGTATACTCCTACCATTATTGTATACAGGTCATTCAATCACTCGAGTGTATGATTTACGAAAAAGCCTTTCCCAGTGTGCTTATAAAAGAAGTTACTAAACTTGATGCCGCAGTCTGGTCAATACACTGCTGGTGCATTGCAGTGCACTGGCAAATAGTTACTCGAGTTTTACTGTCTGTAACAGTTATCTGTTCTTGACTGCTAGCGCCCCGGATCCTTATCTGTGTGCAGACACGTAGGTGGATTTAGAGTAGAGTTTACTAATCTCAATGAGACAACTATTTGCCACTTTGAGAACTTCTGAATAGATACTCATATTCAAGAATGTAATCGTATCGAAATTATTTTACCAGTACCACCCGAGACACCCGTTGCTATTTATATAGCTCCAACAATAATTCCTAATAGTATTTCTATGATGGTTACCGTGGTTAAAATTTCAGCAACACCGGGACCAGCGGTTGCTGCTGCAGCGAGTCCGCAAATAGCATCAACGACCATACACATGCACTTGTATTTCACTAATTGTGTGGTTCTCTTGGTGGTTTCATCTCTCAGCCTTTCTTCTTCGATTATTTTATCACGTCGGTAATTTTAAGGGTCTATCATAATTAGTCTATTAATAATGCGATCGTGAAGTTTACTTGTTTTATAGGCTGGTCATCTCCAATGCCAAGACGCACACGTACTTCTAACATATTCTTTTTAGCTGGTTCAACTGTTATAAAAATAATATCTTTCGGCGGAATATTCAAGTTTCCGGCGATTATGTGTTCCAGTGATCATGCATTACGTTCGTATAAAACCATACTTAATAGTTGCTGTAACGATCGTTCTCGTCTTTGCACAAAAACTGTTACAGGGACAAGAGAGCCCATGTCGAATAGCACTCTAGATTTTTCTCTTAAAGGTTGAGTCAGGTTGTGCAAGCTGTCCATGAACTTTTGTTTTTAAAACCTGGCTGAGTGTTTTCACCAGTTTATGCTATAGCACCAAGCTGGCATAGAGTTGGAACTGGTACATCGGGGTGGTTAAAATTGTTGATTTCCATTTGACCCTTAACATGATTATATTTCAGTGTGTACGAGGGTTGGTTATCGCCACTCTTAACTAAGATTTCCTCAAAGAGAGGCCCAAAATCACCATCGATGTTGGCATAATGTCAGTTGGTCATCAAATTTAATATCCTCATCACTGCTGTCAGAATTCATTACTTGTATGAAAAGATGAATATTATCTTAAACACAAAACACCTGAGACGGTTAAGTATCCTCTGGATAGACGCTGAATACTTCCAATTGAATTGCATCCCCGGTGATTAATACTGTTGATACTGTATATGTGAACAATTTTGTACCGCTACGGTGGCCTAAGTGGTTAGAGCGTCTGTCTCGGATGAGGGAGACCGAGCCATACCAAAGACTTACAAAACTGGTACTAGCAGCTGCCTCGCTTAGCAGTGTTAAGTGGTTAGTGTTAGGACTGGTTGGCCTGGTGTTAGGATCATGTGACTGGGTGGGACATGATGCTATATGTATACGGCATGATGTCCCAGTGCTAGACATCACTATAAACTGCCACACTGCAGACATCTTAGCAATATGACTAAAATTGTTAAAACTACATTAAATATTCAACACATACATACACATTGAACAATTCTGTAACTTTCCTGGGTTTGTCAACACATGATACTGGTGACAAAACAACAATGATGCCGGTGATGATTTATCAACATTACCATTCTAACCCACCCAGCTTTAGTTTCACTTAGGATAAACAGGTATGATCGGGACTCGCGTAACTTTAACAAACGATGTTTAGGTCTATCAAAGCCATTTGCAAGAGAATGAAAAACATGTCAAACTTTTGCTAAGTTTATAGTGTCAGTTTGTTCCTGTGTTTCATTGGTTAATATTATTTGAATATGGTTCCATGAAGTTACTATGCTCTGTGGTAAAGACACATCCTCATTATTTTCATCCTGGTATTTTTCTGTATCATCAGCATCATCTACATGGTTCTTGATAGAAGCAACCACCACTCCATAGTCTCTGAATCCCCCGGTATCTTTGACTTTTGGCAGGTTTTTATACGACTATACCTCGCAGTTTCTAAAATACATCTTGAATGTCCACGTTAGACGTTTTAAGTTGTCCAATTTGATTTTGAAACATCACAAGCTTGTCTGAATAGATGTCAAAACAACCCGTCTGGTCAACTCAGCCCTGCGTTGTCTTGGTGTTGACCTCGGGAAAATAGTCTTGATGAGATTGTCTTGGTGTCAACCTCGGGAACACAGTATCGATGGCGTTGTCTTTGTGGTCATGCAATGCACCATCGTACATACCAAGATTGTTCGTTTCCGGATCATAGGTCGTCAATGGTAGGACCTTCATAGACTTTGGAACCAAAATCAATGGTGGATCAGGACCATGCCTTGGATGACTGAAACGCTTTCGTAAAATCCCTGAGACACCACAATATCATTGATCATCTGCTGAAGGCGCAATCGCGTATAGGCGATCCCATGTTAAAATCTGAAACGATTCTGTTGAAAATTGTCATCATGATGCCTGTCGTACATGTCCTATCCCCACTCGGAAACAATTTGATTCGATATTTGTGTGCACAGGGTAAATTAGAAGATGGGCAATGTCTTGTTACTGACCCGGTATGGTCCATCGATGCATTAACAATCTTGGACCGGATTGATCTTCAGGGGCAGCCAACACGTTATCATTTCGCGCCTGCGGACAAACCAGCAGCAAAGCCATCAGGCAGAATATGTTTGAAGAGGATTTGGAAGTTATTCCCGCAGATACAGAACTATAACCTAGGTCTATTTCAAAGATCATTCCTAATTTGACTCACAACTGCGTGACGTCCTTAAGCATAAGTAGTAATTCTGTCGGGGAAATTTCGTCGCTTCTTGTATAGCGGGAAAATCTTACCTTGGGGAAACCATGCACACCCATACGATGTGTCTTTGACCTGTCATAATTGGCCGTGTGTTCGAATTCGCATCGTTGCCACAGTTATTCCACATTTATGTCGTCTTTGAGATATTTTGCAACAACAACCTGTTATCTCCCGTCGCTTTCTTAATGTTTATGCCTGAACCAACTACAGTCGAATTTTTTTAAGGTCGCAGGTTCCACACATTCTTCGATTGAGTTTTCCGCGAATTAGTCTTTGAATTTTCCTACCCGTTTGCTGTTCATGATACTGAAAAATTAGACGATCTTTCGTATAGATGTCAAATGCGTTTATGAAGCTTTAGTTCAGTCACGAACACGTCATCAATTGTGATGCACTTAAAAATTACATCTATATCCGTATATAACATTGTTTATTTTATCGCCG
Organism: Megalonaias nervosa; assembly: GCA_016617855.1. Taxonomy (NCBI): domain Eukaryota; kingdom Metazoa; phylum Mollusca; class Bivalvia; order Unionida; family Unionidae; genus Megalonaias; species Megalonaias nervosa. The sequence continues at coordinate 7,129 of JAECUM010012844.1, forward strand.
TACCTTGGATTATACTAAACATAATAAAAATCATACACGAAGAACAAATGTAACACAGATGCGCCAGCATACATAGATTCACTTTACCAACTTCAGCTTGTCTTTCTTGTTCTGGAGGGCTATGAGCCCGCCATCAAGTATTTTGCGTGCGTTGAGTTTTTCTTGCTCACTGTCACGGCCAAAATCAAGTCGGATACGATCGCACAAAGGTGTTTCCATCGATGTGCTAAATTGTGTGTTATTCATTAATTTCAAGAAGTCATTTTCAAACTCGTTCTTGACTTTTGTGCGCAGATCCGTATTAATCTGTATAGAATGGAGCCTTGTGATTACGCTGGTGAATTCCAGACACACAGTGGAATCGCAGAAAAGAACATGTCGAGAAGTAAATACAATTGCAGGTTTTGTATGTAAACTACATAGTTCATTTTAAGCCGAAGATTCGAAACAAGTTTTGGTGCAGTCAGTTAACTTGATTTTGGTTTCGCCAACAGTTTTACAAAGATACGGGTACAACAAGACGTGACACACCACCAACGTGTCTGGAGTTAGCAGATAATTTTTATGAGTGAGCTGAAGCTCGTCTGATGCTCCATATCAACTTTAAAGAAGTATCAATGTTGGCTGCTTTGGTCGTATTCATGTAGGTATTTGTAAATGTCTACATCCGTACGATCGATAATCCGAAACTCACCGACGGTCATGGGCTGCATCCTTGCCCATCATAACGATTATATTCGCATGAAACATGGTGCAGCTGATTAGTAGATTAGGATTGTAACCGTCTGCGTTCAGATTGTTCCCTCAAGCGTATCGGTGGCTTGCCATAGAAATCACTCGGTGGATATCAAAGTCTGGTCGGTATGCGGTTCCAACTCCACATTGGTTATTGATAGCAGCGCATTCCAGGCCACGTCCCTGTGATGAGAAGTAGTGCTTGGGGTGCAGTTTGCACACGCGCATGGGTGACACATCTTAAATACATCCGCGAACGGAACACATCCATACGTAAATACAGATCATGATGGCCGTCAAGGTATTACACAGTCAAGCGCAACACAGACAATTTTTGGCATGTGCGTAGTTGTTGGCGGAAATACCTTCTCGAGAAGCGATTACTGGAACGCCTCAATAGGTATCAACTGAATTATCGTAAACTCATCTCAGTTGCTCATGTAAACGTATGGGTACACCCCTTTTTTAGTTATGAACTTTGACTTATTAGCTTTAGCGGTACCATATCGACTAGTGAGTTTGAATGTATCTCTTCGTCTGATGCAAGGTTACTGAATGGTTCATTGGATGCCGCTGTGACTGCCTGTGAGGTTAATGGGACATCATACTGACGAAAGTTATGAAGCACAACAGGAATTAGTGTTTTGTTTGGATAAATTAGCAGCTGCAGATTGCATGCACTGTGTGAAACTACTTGGTACAGACAAGAGACGTAGGAGCGATCGCCCACTTTTCATCTGGTAGGGCTGTAAACGCCATCATAGGTTTAGCATCGAGTGGCCGTGGACAACTCGTTTGTGTCATCATTGGTCATAATGATATCTGCGTGCGAAGAGAGCTGTTGACGTATCCATTTTCCTGGACATCGATCGATTTTATAAATGCATCCACCGTGTCATTGTCTCTGGACAACATTGACGGCTCAGTTTACTCGTTGCGTATGACTACAGTATAACCGAATCCATATGGAACTTGTTCCGCAACTTGGACTGTATTTGTTAAAACCCCAAAAGTGTCTACTAATGTTAAAACATTCGAAGTCAACGTGAACTGCATACGCGACAGTCATTTTTCGTGGTACCGGTTTTTCATTGATTATTCCACAGTTAATGTTATGGTTTTCAAGCAACTGTTGTGAGCTAAATAAATGCAGGCAACGTCGACACGGAAATGTTGTTATCAAGGTCCATGCTATGTCAGTTAAGTAGCAGGGATTGATTCTTTATCCACAGTTAATGAAGTTTCGCCTAAAAACCATCCATGTCTCTCAGAGTCAATAGATCAATGTTGCACCGCACGCATGTGGTGGTGGTAATCGTTTAAGAATTTATTTCAAGCAAATAAACTAACAGCAGTATCAGAGTTGTTTTATTCAAACATTTTGAATATGGTGTCAGAAGCATGTGCAGGAAATTCAATGTTGGAGTTCTTCGGTATTGCAATAGTTTTTGTTCATTCTCAACTATGCATGTATTTTCCGACCGCTCTCTTACAGTCAAATACGGTTTTACTGTGAGATCTAGTAACGCAGGTAGATCCGCTTTTCTTGAACATCTTCGAATTTTTATTTCACCGTCTTACACGCTTTGCTTCAGTTGTTGTGCTGGTAACGTTGACATGGCAACAGGTAGTGGTTCATCTGGAGTAAGTTGTTGCACAACTGTCTGTGGTTCATTTGTGAGCACGCTTACTGTTTTGTATTTGGATCCCACGCTCTCACGCGAATGGCCTCAATTGATTGACAGTAGGCATGCTGGTATATAAGGGAAACTCATTGTCTAATTGCAAACTCCGTCAATGAATTGTCTCAAAATGTTTACCTTACCAGGACCAGGGACTATAATCATGACGATTATTTCAATTAGTACTTTTTCTTTTTCCTCGACAGCAATAACTTTGTCGGGTTTTTCTATAATCATAGTTTTGGCGAGTCTTCAATGGCACGCAAATCTCTGTGTGTATTTAAATGGAACAGCCCTTTAATCTGAAAGTTGTACACACTCCATTGTTTGGGTAGTCTGGTTTCAGCATTAAATACAGATAAATTTCAAACAATGCCTCTGATATTGTCGATGAAGATATTCATCTGCACAAATTGGCAGTCTATACAATTTGAACTATTATACACTCTCTATACTTAATTCTTATCTGACAAACAGAACCCAAAATATTTATATTTGAAGCCAATTATCAGCATTAGGACCAGTAAAATACATCATGCCGCAAAGTTCCTTTGTATGACAGTTGTTTTTTTTTAAAATCTTTTCGAACGATCTACTTGTGTCATAAATACTTTAATTCCGATATATTCTCCGATGACACAGTTCAGACAGCTATACAGGCCATGTCGATTATAATCTTCAGACTGGTATTCAATCTTTTAAAAAGTGAAGTACGCCTAATAAAATGCAGGTATATCTATCTAAAGCTACATGGTTTTCCACTCAAAAACTGTCAACAATTTCTGCACTCAAACTTATGATCAGTAACTTTGAACTTGCGTAGTCTAAGAATGCTACTTATATTCGTTAATAACAATCTTAATTGGAACACCCAAGCTAATCATGTTGTTTTTATTCAGTAAAGGGATTGCACTGATGAAAATTCTTTGAAGCTATATTTGTTAATCTTAATTACAATAACTACAGTTTTCAAATCTCAGAGTACAGGCGCATCATTTAGGACAACCACTCTATCCGATAAGAGTACTGAATTGCAAAAAGCGAGCTGCCCGAATAATTCTGAAAATATATATTTTCACACCATCGTCTGAAATATTTTCGATATTAAACTGGGTAACCATTTTGCAAACGTGTTGCATGCTAAAATGTTGCATGATATACAAAATGGTAAATGGTCTTGTGCCTGACTATCTATCTTATCGCACCCGAACGATACTGAATGACCATGACCTTCGCTTTTCTTTCTAAACAGTATCGTGTAATTTCAAGATTATGCTCTCCTTATTTCGATAAATATCTCGCAGTATCTATTCCAAAAGTATTGAATACGATTGTACATTCAACCTTATACAACAAGGTTAAGTTCTTGTATAAATACTACCTTGTGTCTGACCCCAATGATATCCATATTTATATTCCAATTTTATTTTGTGCACATAATTTGCTCTTCCATTATGTTTCAGATTAATGACATAATCCATTATGATTGTGGATGTCATTTCATTCATCGATTTAAGAAGGATTAATAGTTTTAAATGATCATACACTTATACCATTTGCATCTATTTTTGAGGACCATATTGATATACTCTTAAAATAAGACATTATTATTATTTTTATTATTATTATTATTATTATTATTATTATTCTACAATCTAGATAGTAAAAATAATTTTAACGGTCGACGTAAAACGATGTAGGTCTAGAGATAGGTGTAGGCATACTTCGTTTTGAATTACGGGGATACGCATTGAAATACCTGCATGCTGTTCATAGAATTGAGGCTGCGTCTATATAAACTCGGGTGGAGTTGGTGCACTTGCGGTCACACTTTTGATGGACTTTGTAGATGCTGTCGTTTTGTAGATGTTGTTTGAAGTAGTGTGCTGTGTCGAATGCATCCTGGGCAAAATTTGCTGCTCATATGGTGGCAGCGTTCTCAGTTTTTTGCTTTGGACATGTTTGTTGGTTTGATATACTATGTCATAGACGTGGTGTTTGGCATGCAAGCATCCTGCATCTGCAGCAACATGATCGTGGCAGCGTCGACGGTTGTTTTTTTTATTTTAGACGTTTGTTGGTTTTGGTATATTTTGTTGTAGATGTGTATATTGAACCATACTGCTGCAGGTTTTCTTGGGTGGGGATTGCTGTTCGTCGGATTGATGGACTTCGTTATTGTTTTAGGGGAGATATCGTTTTGGTGGTCCGTTTGCGATGTTTTCGATTTTTGTTCTTGTGGACTTTCTATTCGAGGACCAAGAAACCCCCAGACATAGTTGTTTTGTGTACAAATGCGATTTGCTAGGATATTTGTTATTGTTGTTGCTATTGTTTTGAAGATTGTGTGGTTGCATCCAAAGTAATGGAAAACAAATTGAATTTGTTGGTATTTAGAGACGGAGTTTATGCCAGTTGATTTTAGTATGCAAAATCATTTCACACTAGCGTTAAAATTATTTATTACTCTCTATATATTAACCATAACATGCAAATTCACGTGTAACGAGGGGATACATGTTTTTAATGGCATGAGGTATAGCAGACGTTGACTTATCCCATCTACCGCAATGTAAGATGCACATTGTCATTCCACTACGTGCTTTTTGTTCTAAAACTTTCTGGATAAGTTCAGGTTAGAAGCTAGATTATTACAAAATCAGGGAGAAATACTATTAATCTGTTCCCACTAAGATATACCACGTCACCAACAGATCTCATGGCACAATTAAAAACCGTTTATGGTAAACACGTATTAACAGAGGACATGACCGGGAAAAGAGAATGTGTTTTAAGAGTCAGCCGCGCTGCGACTTCGATTGCTCGCAGTGGTCCAAGGTGATCTTAACAAATGAAAGTTGTTGTCGAACTTTAAATAACCTGTCTCATAAATTCCATTCCTCTTCTTAGGTGCGAGTCACAAAAGACTGTGATCATCCATAGGCTGCAAGAATTATTTTTTTTGTAAAGTTTTCTCATTATGTAATTAGAATTTCTTAAGTCATTTGTCTTGCATAAGGCATGAGTAATATGACCTTGAACAATTTGGGGAAAATTTATAGCAGTGGTCAATACGTGTCACGTTAAAAATTCATGGATTTCAGATGATGGTTTTGATTGGCAGCAATACGCTGGGGAATGAAAAACATGTAGAAGGCCTCTCCCTGACCTGAAAAGATTGGATCTGTTTGTTTCGGCACTACGAAATTTCTCTATCCAGCCCACTTAGGGAACGTGCGGCAATTAGGAGGTAATTAAGACGCTTACAATTACTTTAAAGGATTTTAGCCATCTGTTACTGAAACAATCATTCTTAAAGGCCGCGACTGTGGATCATTGAATAATATTTATACAGTGTATTCCTAATATTAAAGCCACACTCTTTATTTAGGTTCATATCTATTATTTATGTCAGTGTTGGGAATATTCAATAATATCATCATAAGAGCATAAAGTTTTTTGATTTTGTTTTAAAATCCCTACCACCCGTCGTACCTACTGGATACCGCTATCACAATCTGATCCACCATTATCATCTAATAAATCATCATGCTACTGTTTATCGAAGCTGACTTGTATTATATGAGCATTTGATACACATTTAGATTTTTCTCGTTTGATACCGGAAGGTCAGAATTACGCTCGAACCCTCAGGTCTAGTGAGATCCGATATCCTTCTTCAGTGAAACTCGAGGAGATACTGGTACCCAGATCTTAACTAAATTGTATTGAAAACACACACACACACATACACACACACTAATATATATATATATATATATATATATATATATATATATATATATATATATATCGATTTATGCAATTTGTATTTTGTTTCCTTCATAACATAATTATTCGTTAAGATCGTTCCTGTTAATCTTGTGAAACTGAATTCCATCAAACATTATTATGTTTGGAGTATTATTATTTTATTATATAAAAATAGTGGATGTAAGATGTTGAATCTTTCTTTTTCAAAATGAGTTTCGTTGTCCATTGCATTCTATATTTCGTCCAACAGGGTACATTTTAGCTGGCCATCATTTATAGCTGACATGATACATTGATCATAATTAAAATTTATAAGTAATAAATTAAGCAAAAGGATCGTCTTTCCATACCCTTTGCTTCAAATAATCATATCATAGAAATCAGGTAATTACAATGATTTGTTTTGATATTTGTTCTTCTTAATTATCAGCGTCAAAATTGACTATTGCTAATGTGATACTTATGTGATACTTAGATATAAAAGATCAAGTTTGATATACTTTCGATTTATTTTATTTCTTTAAGAATATATGCTATGGTTTGGTGAAAATCACTGTAGAAATTACAGTTTACACTGTAATAATCCCGTAAAGAAAAATGGTGATTGTTTGTTCATTTATCATCCAATTTCAATGCACAATGTATTCATATAGATATTACAGGAAGCACATTCAACATTACCGTAAACTTTCCGCTATACTTACAACATTATCTGGGTGTTCTTGTCAGCATAACACATACACACATACACACACACACACACACGCGCGCGCGCGCGTACACGCACGCATATCTATCTATCTATCTATCTATATATATATTGTTACGAGTCTATGCTCTCAAAATAAGTAACAGAAAAGAGTGATAACAACAGGCTTTGTAAACTTTAACAAATAATTTATTTCCCTAAAATACAAAGTGAAAAACGAGAGAGAGAAAAAAAGAATTTACTGTATTGCGAATTAAATCCAAAAATAATCCAAGAATTAAACACACAAGTCCTAGTAATAAAATGTCCTGAATAAAACGCAGTTCAAGTCCCGAAGAGATCCAAAATTGAAGGCGATGACATGTCTCTTATAGCCTACCAAGTACTGATGTGTCAACAGTCTCTTGCTGAATCGCAGAAATATTATTCCACGTCTGAATTCAGTATAAATTCCAATAAATGTCTTTATCAAAGAATTTTGTCAGAGCAATTTTGTATTTGCAGAGAATATAATCACTTTAATTCAATAAATTGAAGAAAATAAAATTCAGCCCAAACTGGTCACAACATAATACAACTTAAAGTCCTAGATGTTAAAGCATGACTGGTAAAATCCTCACAGTCACAAGATAATATATTTCTCTGTTTGACCTCAGGTCATAATTAACATTTTCTAAATACAAACATTACCTGATGGAAATAACCTTCTAGAATGATCTAATGAGCCTTGCTAATTTGCAACGCAATGGACTATAAAGTTTACTTAGGAATCTCCAAAACCCTGAACCTGATCAACATATTTACTCCTTCTTTGTTTACCTTAATAATTATTCTGTTAATAAACTCATACACATAGAGAATAATGAAAACATTATTAGTTGTTTACATAAATGAGATAAAAAAAGTCAATCTGGTCCAGTAGAAATGAATTCAGTTTTGGACAAGGTCAAGTCCAGCCAACAATGTTACATTACAATAACATGTAATAAAATAAAATAAATTAAAACTAACAGACAAACGATTAAATTAAATATACATAACACTTCCCTGATAAAGAAAAAAAAAGATTTATACAATAAAGCTTCTTTTTACTATAGGTCAAATGTTCATGTGGTAGATAAACATAGAATGAAATCTTATGAATGACACAAAGTATACGTAAAATAATATATTTCTATACACGTGAAAATGCATATGCTATTAAATTGTCTTTTTCCTCGATGTGCCTGATGTCAATATTATATTCCTGCAATAACAATCTCTACCTTAACAATCTCTGATTTTTGATTTTCATCTTGCCAATGAAAGTAAGGGGGTTGTGATCAATTAATACAATAATCGGAGAAGGAGCTGAACTAATTTAAACTTCAAAAAGTTGTAATGTCAATATCAAAGCCAAACATTCATTCTCGATTGTGGAATAATTTTTCTGGTGCTTATTTAATTTCTTAGAAAAATAGCACACCGGATGAACAACACCATTTTTATCTTCTTAGATCAATACTTCTCCAACCCAACATCACTTGCATAAACAGACAGTTTAAATGGTTGAATGAAAGTTGGAGATGTAAGGACTGGTGCACTCTTAAGTATGGCCTTTAACTTATCAAAAGCCTCCTGACAGTTTTCAGACCAAGGAAATTTGGTTTTCTTGCTTAGTAAATTTGTCAGAGGTTCAGCAATTATGCAAACATTGGAACAAAATTTCCGATAGTATACAGCCATACGCATTAATTGCATCAGTTGCTTTTTACTGATAGGCACAGGGAATTCAGAGATAGCCTTGACCTTAGCATCTACAGTGGGGCCCCGGTTTACGAACCTAATCGGTTCCCGGACTTCGTTCGTAACCCGAGGTGTTCTCAACCCGTAACGCGTTTTCCCATAGGGTCCCATTGTTAAATTTTTAATCCGTTCCCGAGCCGAAAAAAAATCGCCGAAAATCGCTGCTACATTAAAAAAAGGTGAAAAAAGGAGCAGTCACACAACACATACATAACACATACATAGCAATAAAACACACAAACACACTCAAAACCCACAAAAAACACAAACATGACACAAAAATAAACACAAGAACACCACAGACTCCTTTTCTCACCTTTTTCTTCACTCTATTGATTAGAGGCATATGTGAGGTCGCGTGTTCGAAATTTTGCGCGCAAGCGAATGACAGTTTGGTTCGTAACCCGAGTCACCGTTTGTAACCCGAGTCATTTTTTTGGCCGGCCTGGCGTTCGTAACCCGGATCGTTTGTAACCCAGGGCGTTCGTAAGCCGGGGCCCCACTGTATGGGTTTAACTTGTCTATGTTCCACGATATGTCCTAGAAATGTTGCACAAGCACGCAAAACTCACTTTTGGATAAATTAATTCTCAAACTTGCATCAGTGAGTCTGTCAAAGAATTTCCGAATTGTTGCTAGATGTTCTTTCCAGATGTCGTTGTAGATGATGACATCAGCGATGTAAGCATCACAATTATCTAGACCACATGTAATCATGTTCATTATACGTTGAAAAGTACCTGGCGAACCTTTCATCCCAAACGGCTTCACTTTATATTGATAAAGTCCATCTGGAGCCACGAATGCCGAAATTTCCTATGCCCTTTCCGTCAGTGGGTTTAGCCAACATCCTTTCAGACGGTGAAATTTTGTGACATACTTTACATTTCCATTTTTATCAATGCGATCATCGATTCTTGGTAATGGAAATGAATCTGTTTTAGACACTGTTCACCTTTCTATAATCAGTGCACATGCGGAAAGCATTATCTGGTTCGGAACAAGTATATATGGTGAACTCCAGTAATCTTTGCTTGTCGTTTAAATTAACATTTGTAATATTATGTTGGATAAGTTTGGAAAGCTAAATACAGATAATGATGCAAATTCTCCACTTCACCATGATAGACAATTTTAATTGTCTTTGTGTTATCAAAAGAGACAATTAGTACATTATTCACAACACTTTCCTCACATCAGTGTTTCATAATTACAACACATTGAAATCTCCCACATTCTAATCCAATACACAGAATGACTTTTCTTTTTAGGCTGAATGCATACATTTAGCGTTCTTTAAACAACACATTCTATTGTGCATGTACCTGGTATTTGATTTTATGTTAGTATTAAGATTTTTAGACCTACTTGGATGTAGTCTTACTCTATTCAATATGGGTGTGCATTCTAACCAAGCTATTGCAGTTGGGTTTTTTTTTCTTAACATCTACGTTCTGAGCCTAATTATATAATGAACATTTGTGTGAATAAAGTGAAGAGATTTTCTGCTTCATATGTATTATTTTATCATCACAGATTCATTTATTAAATCGACATTATCAGTACTATATAGCTTTATGTTAGGCTATTTTCAGCGAAATCTAATTTGCCCCCTTTGACCCGCTTCTTTGAGGAACTTTGTATTATTTTGATTAGGAATTGCTGTGCTGGTATGTCCAATACTTTTAGTAACACATTCTTGTACGTTTGTTGGATAAGTCAGACTTTTGCATTTGAAGTTATTTATTTTAACATGCCTCTAAAATCTTTTACTCTATATTAGGTCATAAAGTTTTACTTTATATTAGGTCATAAAGTTTTACTTCATATGAAGTCATACAGTTTTACTTCATATTAAGATATAAAGTTTTACTTCATATTAGGTCATAAAGTTTTTCTTTATATTAAGTCATAAAGTTGTACTTCATATTAAGTCATAATGTTTTACTTCATATTAAGACAATGTTTTACTTCATATAAGGTCATAAAGTTTTACTTCATATTAAGTCAGTAAGTTTTACTTTATATTAGGTCATACAGGTTTACTTTATATTCGGTCATAAAGTTTTAGATTCATATTAAGCTATAAAGTTGAAATTTGTATTAGTCATAACGTTTTACTTCATATTAAGTTATAAAGTCTTATTTCACATAAGGTCATATAGTTTTACTTTATATTAGGTCATAAAGTTTTACTTCATATTAGGTCGTAAAGTATTACTTTGTATTAGGTCAGAAAGTTTTACTTCATATTAGGTCATAAAGGTTTACTCCATATTAGGTCGTAAAGTTTTACTTCATATTAAGTCATAAAGTTTTACTTCATATTCGGTCATAAAATTTTACTTTATAGTAAGTCATAAAGTTTTATTATTTTTTTTATCCAAACATTTTAAAGCTATAAAATTAATTTAATAATATATTAAACAACAGCAGTTTTCTTCTTGGAAATTAAGTTGGGATAAGATTAGTAAATTATTAATAAATATTTAACAATTCTGTTTTTTGGTAATGTAATATTTATCACTATTTTCTTAATTAATTAATACTTTAATGATGTAATAATTATTATTAGTATACGCTCATTTTTTCTCCGTTAACTTTACATTGTCAGAATAGTGCAATATTTTACGATATTGCACTCACCTGCAACTTCATATTGAACTCACCCGTGCCCAATAGTGTATTAGGAACTACTTTGTAAACAAATCATGTACACTCACATAGTAGACGCTTTACGTTTTGGTTGATTAAATTTGTTTCTGAATGAACTAAAGCAGATATTTCGTGGACTGCCACATACCAGCTGCTTTGCCACATTCCGCGTTAACCTTTTTGATACAATGTTTCGGATTTAGGCTAGCTATAGACGCCAGACAGGGTCCTTACAAATAACATGCAAGGGACAAAGCGTAGTCTGTCTTCTTTAGCTGATACTAAGAATGGCAAAAATATACTTACAGTTTTACATCCTGAATTTCCTCAAAATGTACTTTCTTAGTTCTGTAAATCCGAATTACATGAGCCATGTCATGGGTTTGCAAGCTTGATTACACATTTGGAAATTGTACTGTAATTACGACTATATTCCAAGTGCAATTGCATCCTCCTTACTGCACTCAAAATGAAATAAAAATTATATTCCATAGCGTCTTTTTGATAATTGCAATTGAAAGACTTCATATTTTTCCCACATTATGATTTCAAACATTCAATGACAGAATAGAAACACACTTGCAGATGTCAACACGCTGCTGAAATCCGATGTACTTCATGTAGAATTGGCACATATAAATAAAGTCCATAATCACTAAATTTGGTAGAATCGACAAAAAATACCAAACTCTATTCATTCCAGATCTAATGGAAAAGTTGTTGCAATGCGCATTGATTCACATTATGACTCTACGTTTCAATTTTAAGTAGACCAAATCTCAAGTTATGTCTAGCGCGCGACTAAGTTCAAATTTATCTGGACGGAATTATGTGCGCATTAATAATGTTGTTGTTGTGTAATGATGAATCTGCGGTTGTGTATTTAGTTTGCAATACGGCATACATTCAGTTACTTTGTTTCTTGTAGTGCATTTTTGTTTATATAATTAAGCCTTAGATAGAATAAGAAATTGAACATATAATAAAAAGGTTGCTGCATTTGTATGGGAAAATATGAATTCATTTTGTCCGATGGATATACTACACTCACAATGTCGCGCAATATTTCCATCCGAAAAACTCATTCATATTTTCCCATACAAATGCAGTAACCTATAACGATAAACACATTAAAAATATAGTTGTAATGATTAAAATAATTAATGTTATTCTTAATGAGAGTATAAGATTTTGCAAGAAGGCACGACCAGCATCAAGTAATGATAAATTATATTTCTGAGAACATAGTCATGATTGTAGTCTTATATATAATATCAGAGAATTGATAGGATGAAGAAAAGAAAAGCAATTACTTAAACACAGTAACAATTTTAAAGACACACAAATATTAGAAGGAAAAAAATGAACAGAAATTTCAAGAACATATTACACAATCTCTAGCACAACATATTGCAGAAAAAAAATCGAGATAGATAAAAAACCCAGATTAGTTAATGTAGCAATTAGATGAAAAGCAAAACCAAATATTGCCACAAGGAGAATCTGGTCTTTTGGATAAAAAAGTAAACTTTCCCTGATCTTACTCATGCTCCTTCAAGGAGGCCAGATAGTTTGTCACATATAGATCGATTTGGATATAGATATATTAAACACAATTTACCAAACTCAAAAATTGTATTTGATATGCTTACGACAGAATAAAAATGATTTTAACCGTGAAGTGAATACAAGAAAAATGTTATTACAGACAAATGTAGGTAAGTCATGAAAAGAAAACAGAAAAAGGAAGCGTTATATATGAGGCAATAAAATCATTTGATAAATATAAAATTAAGGCAGTTCAGCATTTTAGAGCAGGAATTCTATGAACGACAGAAACAAACTGCTCTAAAATAGCTTGAACAATTAGTGTCAGGTATATAAAATAAATGGGGTTATGTTTCGTGCCAGTTTGATGCCTGTGCATTTATTTACAACCTCGTGAAGCGTCATGAATGATGTTCTTTGCTTCAGTATCAATACATTGTATTGTCACCTCAGGATAATGAACGCTATTAAGTGTGGTATGTATTCGGTTTAAATCTGCATTATGTAATACGATATTGTTTACTTTTTATTTATTACATCTCGATGCACTCTGAAATGCTATAAACACAATTGTTTTGGAAATTGTTCAGATGATTTTTCTCGTTTTTCCATGAGGGATTTAACTTATAATGGTCATATAATTGTTTATACATTTTTAGTTACATCATTCTGTATGGTCCGCACATACTGCTGTTACAATATATCACTTGCCACTGACAGCGACAATTTAAGTTTGGGGATTCCTATAAAATTTATCTTCCGGTTCTAATGCACAGTAGGGTTCTTATCGAAACGTATGGAATTATTGACGCCTGGAGCTACTGCATTTATTTCCCGACATGCATCATTTATACTAGATAATTGTAAAAACAGTTATATTTTTGTGTCACCAGTAGTGAGAATCTGTCTTCTGGGAAATCCTTCATTATTACACGTTTCTAAACTGCATTGAAACATTTCTTAAGTCAGGGTAACATTTGTTGCGATACCCAGATTTTCACCGGGAAAGAAACGAACAACACTCTAGTAATATTCAAGTTTAGAGTAAGGAACAAAAATCTAAAACGTATTAGCGGTTGTTTAATAAAGATATGCATAGAAACAGAATAAACCAAATAAAACAAAAAGAAAGTATTACAGTTAGTTTAGAAAACTTTTTCAAAGTAATTGGAACATAAGTAGTAGCTATTTATAACGATCCCAAAACACAGTAAGTGAATAGTTTGATTTATTTGGACTACCACCACCCGATATTATTAAAATTACACGAGTGTAAGCAGACTATTCAAAATTCGTTTCAAACATATGTGAATATTATCAAGTTTAGTTATTTTTGTGTTTATTTTATCATAAAAAGGTGAAAAGCCAATAAAATATTTCACAAATCTTAAACAACTATAATCATTTCTATGATCGTCAAGTAAAATATATGAGAATACAAGATAATATACGTATGTAATATATTAAGAATGTTATTTAATGTGTGAAGAAAACAAACTAATGCCGATGATGAGGTTATTACACATATAAAGAAAACTTCAGAATTATGAAAGGTATATGTTCAAAATGCGTTAGGTAAAAAGCCCAAATGTTCACCATCAAAATCAAAGGACGCGATCAGAAGACAACAACCAATTAATTTAATATGCAAATGCACTATTACATAATTATGCAATACAGTCATATTATTAGAAGTAATCAAAACAGTCGCAGAAGATATTACTTCTTGCTAAGGACAGACTAATACAGAAGTTTTCAATGGATTATGCTGAATATACGGAACAAGGAAAACAAAACAAACAGGGACCCCGAGTGGCCGAGTGGTCTAAAGCGCTCTCCGTTACGGATCACTGTCATCTCACCTCTGTCTGCGTGGGTTCGAGTCTAGGATTCAGCGAATGTAGATATGTGAGAAAGCTTGTCAGTAGCTTCTCGTGGGTCGGTGGTTCTTTCCGGGGATTTCCCGTTTTCTTCCTCCACCATTAATACTGGCCGCCATGTATAGCCTATCGTGTGCTGAAAAATGGCGTTAAGCCCAACAACAAAACAAACATTTTGCCAAAGAAATAAAGCTTACCTTTATTACCAACGCAATATTTGCAATTGCCATGTTATAAAAACTGTGGACCTGGAGAAGCAATATTTTACATTGCCATGTTACAAAAATTGTGGACCTGGAAAAACCTAGATCAGCAGTTAACAAGATACTATATGTGAAAAGCAAGGTTATTACAGCATACAGTATGGAGATTAGCGCCGAAAAAAACAAACTGATGATAAACAACACTAGTAGCATCAGCGCAGAAAGGTCA
>JAECUM010012845.1:0-57348 GCA_016617855.1 Megalonaias nervosa
TAACAGTTATCAAGTTTCATGGTACTTCACGAATAAATGTTGTGCTACTTATGTTGTTAAGATTGTGTGACGATACAACGCTACGATTCTCATATTTATATACTTCGCTGCCCCTATACGGAGTAGAAAAAAAACAAACTTAATTTGTCTTTCTATGGGAACTCCTGTTATATGGCTTTCTTAACCAGTTATGTACCATAGGTTATGTTAGAACTAATTTTTAGCGCAAAATCCGATGCAATGGTTGAATGAACAAGCCACGTATCGTTGGTCATTTCGATTACAGCCCCAAGTTTTCTCACAAAATCCAATGCTATGGTTGCATGAGAAGCCACCAATCGATGGTCATTTTGATTACAGTCCTGAGTTTTCTCACAAAATCCAATGCTATGGTTGCATGAAAAGTCACCAATCGATGGTCATTTTGATTACAGTCCTGAGTTTTCCCAAAAGGTCCGATGCTATGGCTATATCAAGTAGCCATGTATTTCACGTCATTTTGGAAGATAACAGAAGTTTGAACTCGGTTTTCTCACTGGCAGATAATTTGGTTTCTGTTGCCGTTTCTAAAATCAGTGGATTGTTTGGAACAGACTTCCAATTTTAGTGTCAAACTCTCTTCATTTACAGATCTACATATTTTCGTCAGTATACAAATGGAGAGAGAAGGAAGTGGAAGAAGAATACCCGTAAGTAACATGAACAGAATATATGTAAATATGCTTTGAATTTACATTTAAAAGTCCTTGCGATATGTTTTCTTATTATCCAGTTTAGTATATATGGAGTCTATCTATCTATCTACCAGTATCAAATATCGTTACCAACAGAGTGCAGGAGGGGATAAAGTGTCTATGATTCATTGTTCACATAATTTAGTTATCATATCAAAAACAATCTGAATCATAAATTATACAGTACTAGAATCGATGTTAACAGATTTTCGTTTTGTATGATCTTTTGCAGATATTCGTTAGCGTTGTGGTGCAGGCGTCGGTGTCGCTCCGAGCGCGCGCGCGCGCGCACACACACACACACACACACACACACACACACACACACACTTTGTTCACAGCATTTCAAGCATAATTCTATAACACTATTGCTAACAATGATAAATTAGTGATTGTGAATGATACTGGTGTACTTGTAACTAGATACATGCATTTTCTAATGCATGACCTTCATTTGCAGAGACTGAATGGCTACCTTTTTGCCATACTTATTGTGGGACTGGTTTCTGCCACACTTCATTATGCAATACAAATCTGGTAAGTTGTGATTTAAATCTTTTGACTATTATGTCACATGTGGAATGTGTAAAAATGAAAATCCAAATTATTATCATCATTTCAATTTTATCATCTTAAAACAGACTCTTGTGTGATATCACGACCATATGGCGAAGATCTCATTAGACTTCAATTTGGCCAACTTGAGAATTACATTAACATATATTTCAACTTCGATATAAATGGCAAGCGTGATTTTTTAAATTTATCTCTCTCCAAATCTCACTACATAAAATTTACGTTTCTGTAAATCTACCAGTACTGATCATAATCAAACAAAAATCATTTTATTCGCATAAAATATGACCTATATGTCAGTGAAACTGCATAACCAGCAACTAATTTGAGCTTAACACAAATACATGGAACAAACACACACACACACGCAAGCACACACACATCTCTCTCTCTCTCTCTCTCTCTCTCTCTCTCTCTCTCTCTCTGACAAGTTACATCCTTTGAGCGATAGTAATTCGTGTCGGACAGAAGAAAAAGAGAATTTTTGGGCTGTATAGACTTTGTGTAAACTATGAAAGATTTGTGGAAACAGAATTAGTACATCTTATGGGTGTAACTTATATTAAAATATGTTTAAATGCTATCCGTTGAAGATGTATGTATGTATGTATGTGTGTATGTATGTATGTATGTATGTATGTATGTATGTATGTATGTATGTATGTAAGCAGGTAAGGTCCCAGCCAGTCAGTCAATATCAATGTTTCTTAAGGAATAATGCAAGAGATTCTTCGACCTCCCCGCCCGACAACACCATGACCTCGGAGCAATTCCTCAGAAGCCTTCCCCTTCCGGTGCGCTTTCCAGGATATTTCCGTAGCCCCGAGGAGCAAAAGCTGGCAGAAGAAAGGCTGCTGTCAAGACCTTTCGTCCCGGCTCCTAATGGGTCAGAAGACGGATTGGTGAACACGTGCACTGGTGTTTGTTTAAGACCCAGTGACTGGAAGCCGCTCAGTCCCAGCACGATCAACCACGCTTGCTGTGTATCGTGAGTATTAAGGGTAATGTACTTGTTTATATATTAACCTATTGACCTGAGGTTCTTTCGAGTCATTGCTTTCTGGCCAATCAAATTATCGGGTAATCTTATATTGAGCGACTCGAGCATTTTACTACATTTAAATAAATTTTGAAAAAATGTTTGATCGATTCCTTCATTTGTAACTATTGTTTTATTCATAGTTCATATGCAATTTTTCCCTGCATTACTAGATTGTCAAATATTTGGTCGCAATACCTCATTTCCAATCTGCATATTGTCATTGAAGTCAAAGTTATCAAAGATGGTCTTATAGATCATGCCTTTGGAACACGAAAAAATATTGCATGTGTACGTTATATAAATTTGAAGAAAACAAATCCGAGATAAATTCTTATATCGATGTACTCAAATGTTTTTCATCTCTTAGAGACGGGCAATTTTCTCAGTTACATGCGTTCGGTGCTGTAGTGATACCGTTCATGTAGTGATAGGACATACTAGTGGTATGAATTGCATGTTTACATATTAGTTTTTCATTTGCATTACCGGTGCATATCAAAGTTGGATCAAATGAATGAAATCATTATAATTGATGGCTGCATGGTAAAATCGGTCCAACCATCCAACAATCGGTGCTAATACAGGCAGGTAAAAAATCCACATCTATTGTATGACCAGACGGAATTCCCATCCAGGGGTTACAAGGACACAAAAGAAACCCATATCCGACATCATAAAGAAATGCAAGTGGAGATGAATTAGACATAGCCCGAGAAGACACCAGCTCCAACATCGCTCGCCATGGACAGACACTAGCTCCAACATCGCTCGACACGCACTACCTTGGAACCCTCAAGGCAAACGCATGAGAGGCCGAGCAGTCATGACTTGACGAAGAATCTTGTGAACCGAACTTAAGACTATCCGCATATCCTGGATGGAGGCTAAACAGATAGTTCAAGAGCATTACAAATTCAGAACTGCGGTGAAGGTCCTATTTTCCAGAGTGAACAAAGTGGAATGAGGATGATAATGATGAGGATGAGCAGTATAAATTATACGACATTCTTGTACATACTTATGATATTCAGTGTTTAAACCATGCAATCTTTGTTTGTGGCTAGTAGCGTAAGCACGAAGGTACTTGATTATCTTTTTCTTTAGCTTGTTTTGAGTGATTGGTCAGTTCTTTTAACTTCATGATACCCAAGGACGATTTATTTTACTAAGGGTTGGTAATGTAGCAAACCTAATTTGTGTGCTATTTGTATTTACGTCCCTGTTTAAAAATTATTTGATTTGAGTGATTATTTGTTTGATTTTGTGGAATTGTTGTTGAGAACAGATGTGTCTAACAATGAAAATGAAACCCAAAGATTCAGTCTCAACTCAACCAACATGATGTGGAACATTAAAGTGATGAATTCTGCGACTATGATGAAGATCTGATTGATCCAGATGTAGAGTTAGAGAGGAAAATTTGGGCGCATAGTTTGAACGAATGCAGTAAACAACGGTATGAAAATAATGAAGCACCTCCGACAAATCATTGTGCGAAAATGGACGTTGATCATATTTCTCAATTGATTCACCACCAGAAAAATCCAAACACGACCAAAATGAACATTGAGGGTTATAAACATAGTTTAAAGTTTCTGCAAATGGCAGAGGAGACCGAGATGTCCACGAAATTCCACGAAAGATCTTTATATCTGGTTGTCAATTTCATCCTTTCAAGCAGGAAACTATAAGGATGGGAGTCTGGCACGCTACGTCATTCGTGTGGACACAACATCGAAATGGCGCAATTATGATCATGACATAACGAATTCGGATAAGGATGTGTTTTCCGTAACAAGATAGACTCGAAAGTCTGCAAAGGCAAACCATGGAAATAAATCTGAACCACTGACTGACAAAGAAATTAACATTCTTTATTAAAAGGGTTTTAAGATGCAAATCTACCGAATCTATAATTTAGACAATCATGCTCAACAACTGTTTTCATCTTGGTCTGTGGAGTGGAAAGGAAATCTACATGTTGCAATAATGAGTCGAAGTGTTCAAGAACGCATAAGGTGTAGCTGAGAACGGCCAGTTCATACATGACCAGGTGAGAACATGATGGATGTGAGAGGTGACACCATTGATCTGTACTGCATGTTGTGACCAAGACGCTTTAGCTGTCTACAAGCCCTACCTACGGAAACGCCAGGATGGTTTCTAAAATGAACATGTCCTTCAAAACAGTAACAAGAACTGTATCAGTTGGAGATCCTATAACTGAAACTATCAGTAAACATGAAAGCAATAATCGAAAATCTTATCTTGACTTCATTTAAAAGTTACAAAACCTTAGTGCCCACAAAATATCTGGTTCAAAAATGCGCGATCAGAAAATTTGCGGACGTACAACTGTGCAGTCGATCTTAAACTACACCCCTATCACTGAAAAGAAAGAGAAAACTTATTCACTCTAGTACAAGTCACATTCTTTGTTTTCAGGCCCAACACTACATGTAACAAAAATTCATTTACAAAACAACGAAGCCACGTGCGGAGACGAATAATCAGATGTAGTTGTCAATCACCGTATTGCCTTCTTAGAGGACCATATGCTTGAGAATTTATTGACATATTTTAGTACTTTGTCAGAACTACACTCATATATTATTAGGTGAGAGCTGTTTAATACACGAATTATTCAGTGGTGACAGTCTAGATAAGAGCAAATGATAGTAAACCGCAGCTGCAATTGATTTACTTCTTGTTTGATTAAATTTCCATCAGTATAGGTCTCCAGAAACAATTAAATACAAAAGTTGTGTCTTCTTTAAACCTTGTATTGTACATATTCAGGATATAGGTAGTTTCATATTTATTATTTATTTATTGAATCGGAAGTTGTATAAAGCGGTACGGGTCATTATTGCTGTGTGAGCGCCGGTATATGCGTGAGGAGGCATATTTAGGACACACGGTACTAATGGTATGGAAAAATGAGAACCAGCCTGGAAATGGGTGAACATTTAATAGAGTATATATGGGTTTGGGTGGCCAGGATTGGTTAATAATGTAAGTTATGTTTTAGGAAAAAGAATCTTTTGAGAGCTTATCCTAGTAAGTGAAAAAAAAATAGAGACATTGTTTTATTGATGGAATTCCAGCCCTTTAACAGTCTTGAGTTTGGAACACTCATTACTAAAATTGGCACCTGACTCTTTGGTGCGGAATGGAAAGCACATGTTTCAAACACATGCAGGTCCATAAAATGCCGCGGCTCATATCCTTTCCTCTACACAGAAGCTGACATCCAGGTTTCATCTATACTGATAAATATAGGTTTGATCATGGGCACTCAGAAATTTTAAGTTATTGAATTTTTAATAGCATGATGTTTACATAGGTTTACTATGGGAACTGAATTAGTACCGCGACTCCTATAATCTCAGTAGACATTTCACCTGTAATTAGTCGCCATTTTTTGACCGCTCCGGTGGCCTAGTGGTTAGAGCCTCCTCCTCGAAGTCATACCAAAGACTTATTATAAATATGGTACTAAGAGCTAGGCGCTCAGCATTAAGAGGTTATAGTTAAGACTGGTCGGTCTGGTGTCAGGATAATGTGACTGGGTGGGACATGATGCTACATGTCTGCGGCATGATGCCCCAGTGCTAGACATCACTATAATCTGCCACACTGCAGACATCGTAGCGATATGACTGAAAATTTTTAAGCTACGTTAAAAATCCAACACACACAGAGTCGCCATTTTTAATAATTCATTGACTTAGTTAAGGCTTGAGAAGGGACTAACAACACAAACAAGACCCAACTCTATTCAAGAACCATAATTCCGAGTATCATTTGTACAGCAAAGAACCGTTGAGAAGGCAAGAAATTTTAATTTTACCCATCTAATTTGCAATATATATAGTTCGTGCCTTACCAACCTCGAAAAACTGAAACAAACCTTAATAGTGGTAATCCTAATAGGAAGACGTGAATTATCTAATACCGGTTCTCAATAATTTGCTTTTGATAAGGAATGTCAAGTAGCTGTTGCCAAAAGGTAATCACGAATTGTACTTAAACTGAAGAGGAAGTATTTCATAAGTTACGGTTAGACACCTAGGTAGCTTTTATATAATATAAACGGTCTTTGAGGGTCAAATCTCATCCATGTCTCATTAAACTGAGGTGACATGATCACTCTCAAGAGAACCCTTCTATTTAATAGGAGAAAATAACCCTGTGATTTTACATAGAATATGTTGATGTAATAAGGTATACCTACTACACTTATCAATGCCGATTCATCTATTTTTTAATTTAGTTTTAAGATTCACAGAAGTGTGCAGTCGGAATATTTATTTTCACTCTTTCAATTCATCTTTATTTTCCTAAAGGTACAGCTCCTTCGTATCCCCTACCTGGGTGATTGATATTATCACTCACAAAAACAAAACTCTGGCTACATTTGAAGGCAAGAAGCAATTCTTTGCTCAGGAAAACTGCAGGTAAGTATAATTTTCTTATGTAGATTATACAGCCTAACCTTAACTGGCTACAGATACCGTTTTATTCTTCTGTCGAACTTGAATAGCTCCAAAGTAGCTTTTTCCCTCGCCCATGCGACAAAGGAATCTAACTGACTAGCTAACTGTACCTTTCTTATCTCAATCAAATTGTTTGAGCCTGGTTGTTTCAGTCGTGGTGTCCACGCGCTATTTTTCGTCTATAACCTATGTTTACATAGTCAAGAAAACAGCTCAGTTCTGTAATTCTTTGACTGCAATATCTCAATTTGCACATGAAAAATGGCTTTATCTGGTAATGTTGAAGTTTGACAGTCTAACCCAAGCATAGCCACAAAATGGCCAGATGTAAAATTTTAATGTGCAGCAAACTTGGCATAGCTAAAAATAAGTATTTAGCATACTTGGCATAGCTAAAAATAAGTATTTAGCATACTTGGCATGGCTAAAAATAAGTATTTTCGGTGCATGGATTCATAATGTCTGTCCACTTTTTGTCCGCATGACCGTCAGTCGTCAACGCTAACGTTCGGGGAGGCGTTGGGTTTGTGTTATCGTAGACTTCTTCTAGAAGAACGCGACTTCATATGTAAATGTTTTAGGATTTCTACAACCATCACTGCAAGTTGGTCGCTGTGATTACATTTCTTAGCTGGCAATCCGTCTATACTCCCAT
This sequence comes from Megalonaias nervosa, assembly GCA_016617855.1. Lineage (NCBI taxonomy): Eukaryota > Metazoa > Mollusca > Bivalvia > Unionida > Unionidae > Megalonaias > Megalonaias nervosa. The sequence goes on from JAECUM010012845.1 coordinate 7,507, forward strand.
TTACGGTTTTCTTGTTTTGCAATGCTTTCTTGCCATAGTGTAAATGGCATACTTACGAAATGTAACTTAATATACTGATGCTTCTACAGCATCCGGGTTTGCGTACTACAGCTTTACGTAATAAAATTATGCTTCTACATCTTCCGGGTTTGCGTACTACAGCCTTACCTAATATAATTATGCTTTTACAGTTTCCTACATTTCTGTATACAGTTATCCATAATATACAAAATGATCATTCTGCGGATTCCGAAGTTTGCGTGCTACAGCCACACTTAATATACGAATGCTTCTACAGATTCCGAAGTTTCCATACTGAATTCATATCTTTCTTAACAATGCTAGTTCTATTATCTAATGTCTTAATTCAGTAGCCTCCTTTACAGCATCATCGATGTAACGGGGGAGTTTTAAAACATTAAAGCCCTCCTTTATTTGAAATGGAGATCGTTAGCTAGGGAATGACCTCCCACGGTGTTATTGCCCAGTGTGGATGGATGGATGGAACGTTAACAGATACCTGAGGAAGGCTATTGAAAGAAATAACAACTACGAGCCCCCTTTACCAATAAATGAAAATAAATTTAATCAACTAATACATAACCAAAATTTCATTTTCAATCTAACAGATTTACTAAGAATAAATTTAATCAATTAATACATAACCAAAATTTCATCTTTCAATCCAACAGATTTACATTGATAGAATTTTGTCGCAGTGTTCAATTTACATCATGTTACGAGTGGTGAATTACAGAGTACAATTCCACGCTTGACAGCATCACCTGACATCTCTCTCCTCTTGTATTTCCACGTCTAACGTGTAAGCTCTTGTCCCCTTTCTGACCCTGATTGTTCCGACCTCTCTTAGATGCGGATTTCCCTCTGACTCATCGGGTTTTCCCTTTTTCCTTCGGGAGAGTATAAAGCTGTTCCCTTAAATGCGAGAATATTACGAACTAGATATGTTTCACCACTTATATATATATATATATATATATATATATATATATATATATATATATATATATATATATATAAACTCTCTTTGTTCGTATTCAGATTAGCGATTCACACTGCATAAATTCTGACATAATGTGATATTTACGAATACTGTTCTTACAGGCTTATGTAAAATACACCGTTATATTTAGTACAAATGACCTTACCTCGGCAGTTCATTGCCCCTCGCCGCACGTCAATTGATTAGAAATTACCACGTGCTCTGTACAGACAAATGCGGCCGTATATACCAGCATACATTACTACACGTCTTATTTACATTTGACTAGTCAATTCATGTTCAATAAGATAAATGTTCAGTTACTTATGGCGTAATATTCACTAAATCTAGCTACAGTAACCAATAACCTGCAAGATCATTTAAGCATTAAGAAATCATATATAAATATACAATTGTCATTAACTCACGATAACAGTATCATCCTACACAGGAAATCAATTTATGTAATCATACAAAATATGACACATCTGCATATTAGGGTTAATTCATAAATCTCTATGAAATACTGCATATTTGAATATTCTTTGGGTTACATCATAAATCCCTATGAAAATACTGCATATTCGAATATTTGATTACATGCAATCCGTCAATCCTATCAATGAACTAACTGTAAAATTAAAGGAATAAATTGCATACAACTCTAGCACCAACGGTATCCTATGAACTTGAATAATCGAGACATAGCATGAATCACAAGCATATGAAACCAATGTGCATAAACCAACAACAAAATAGAAAATTACATGGAAATTAAAATTGCGTACCTTAAAGCTGTTTTTTCCCCACACAATTGTGTGTCAAATCTCTATAGCCTGTCGTTTTCCTTCCAAGACAGCTACCTGACCTCTCTACGAGGGAAAACACTATTCTCAAGTTTCCCAAGGACTCGGACCCTTTGTCTTCTCACAAGGCAAAAGTCGAACTAAAGAATTCTGAGCAAGTTGGTACCCTTAAATTCTCAGTCTCCCAAAGTGTACGCCTTAATTTTTACCAACCAATCGGAAGTAACTGTTCCTAAAATTCTCTCTAAATAATCATGTCTTTCATCCGATTTCACCCGCCTAAAATATGCTGCAATTAGCTTTCCTTTGAAGATCAATTATTTGACATGCGGCCCTTTACGAACCGATACGGTCGGGGTTCTAATGTACTCCCTGTCGATATATCGTTAAGATGACTGGGTCAAATCACTGTTCCTTAAACGAAAGTCATTTTATGTTTCACAGATGAAACGAGGGAGATATCAAAGTGAACTTTCTCAAGACCTTTCTGGCTTGACCATGATAACTTCAATGCACAGTTTATTCAACCTTTAGTTTCAATAAGTCTTCAGAATTCGCCACATTACAATCGAAAATAACTTATCTTCTGATAATTTTGGTTCACATCCAAGGGTAATAGAGCTTCGGAAACATGCATATCTTTTCACGTTGTGGTTTACAGGATACTTTAAGTAATTTAATTATTATCTAAATACTTGACATACCTATGAAAACAAGTATATCTCTCATGTTTTGGATCTACAACCTACATAGCAGAGTTACAGAACTAACTTTCATAAAATGTTGTCATTTTATATCAGTTTTACGGCATGGTTCTGCATTAGAGTTTCAATATCTGCATGAAAGCTTCAATATTTGTGAAAACGAACATAATAATTCATGATTTAATGCATAGCAAATAAAACTTGATAACCTTTACTAAACTTCTTTCTTTTTCAGACAAGTGAATGGTTGTAATACTTGCGAATGCCAAACACAGACTACTTACGCTACTGCTGTAGTATACACAGATGATAAAACTGATTATGAAATTTCTTGGTTCAGTCTTCCAGGGTGTTGTAAATGCATTAATACTTAGTTGTAATTGCATTAATAGTGTGTTGTAAATGCATTAATAGTGTGCTGTAAATGCATTAATAGTGTGTTGTAAATGCATTAATAGTGTGCTGTAAATGCATTAATAGTGTGTTGTAAATGCATTAATAGTGTGCTGTAAAATCATTAATAGTGTGTTGTAAATGCACTAATAGTGTGCTGTAAATGCATTAATAGTGTGCTGTAAATGCATTAATAGTGTGCTGTAATGCATTAATAGTGTGTTGTAAATGCATTAATAGTGTGCAGTAATGCATTAATAGTGTGCTGTAAATGCATTAATAGTGTGCTGTAAATGCATTAATAGTGTGCTGTAAATGCATTAATAGTGTGCTGTAATGCATTAATAGTGTGTTGTAAATGCATTAATAGTGTGCAGTAATGCATTAATAGTGTGCTGTAAAAGCATTAATAAGATGTCGTTAATGCATGAAACTGTTGGAATGCTGCATTCGATACTGATGTATCTATAGATGGGTTGATTGACACATTAGCAACTTTCGAATATATAGTTGTTTTGTGCAAACATAAATATACACCTTTCTATTTATGTAATGTTTATTACTAATATTTTATTACACAAGGAACATTATGAGTATTTCACTTTGTATATATTTTAATGCTTTATTTATCATCTATAATAATTGTCATTTTTTATCGAGACTGTAGCAGTGTCCGTCTTAATAATTATACTTTTGTCACTGTTGGACGATTTACTAAAAATAAAAGAGTCTGGAAAATTAAATTTCCAGACTATTTCAATGCTCAATCATTTCATCAAAAACAGCAATGGACAAATCCTTTAGACATGAAAAGTTGTTAAATATTCTAGTTCGTTTGAAGGTTACAGTGATGCAGCAAATAAAATCGATTGTTTGCTTTGGGATACGGATTTTAAAATTTACTTTTACGAGACCTCTCTGGCACGCCTCTATTCTGAACAGATGGCCATTACCTAGTCCTAGAAGACATAGAACATACAGTGATCAATATAAAGACAGTATAAGCGGTACAAATAATATATACACAATATACATATTATGTTGATGAATTACTGAAGTACACCCTAGGATAACCCATTCCTGATGAGGCATATTTCCAACGGACTCCTAGCACACGTGGTTTACAATTTAGCTAAGACACATTTTAGGGTCAACATGCAATATTATCAAATAAGCAAAATGAAGAGAACAGTTTGCATCAACGGACCACTAAAATGTATTACAAAGAATACAAACAAGACTGATAAGTCGATGACGTGAACATCAGGCAAAACAGGCATCGAAATAAAAGTACCATAAGTTGATAGATAATGCATTGAAGTGCGGATTAAAGTGTTCATTTTGCAAGAAAAAGTTTCACAAATTCATTATTTTGCTAAACAATCGCCACTTATGAAAGTATTTGTAGAAGCGCAGCAACACAAAATCGTTATTTAGTGCAGAGTAAAATGGAGCAAAAAAGTATCTTACTGAAAACACACCTCGGTATGTCTGATGACAGGATTCGAACCGTACCCTTTTTGGACGCGAGTCTAGCACGCTTATCACGAAACAGCATGATTCCTACCTTCAAACAATAATAGAGAAATCTCTTTCTTTATTAATCTTATTTTGTTCGGTTAAGTGAGACTTTACTGAAGTATTCAGTCTATTTCTGTGTGTAATACGTTTGATATTCTGTTGCAGTACGTTTGATTTTCTGTTGCAGTACGTTTGATATTCTATTAGAATAAGTTTGATACTCTGTTCTAAGGCATTAAAATCTTTTGTTGTGTTAATAATACTCCCCCCACCCACCCCATTGTTGTGGATACACTCTTTCCTCTTCATGCTATACAGTTACAGTTGCCTCCACTAGCATTATATGATATTTGTATGATTGTCTAAATAAATTGCACATACTAATTTATTAGATAAATATGATGAATCACAGTTGGTGGCGTTATTGTACAGGTGGTTTAGGATAAGATATGTGACTTATATCAGCCAAACTCTTAAAAGAATGGACAGACGATAGTTGATCCTGGTTTATAATTTTAAAATAAATCGAATAGATTTATATTGAATAAATTTGAACTTTCTTTTTTAATACTGACGGTGTCAAGAAAACCACGACGATGAAGATTAATCTATACGGTTTCAGTCATTGCAGACATGGGCGCCCGCCGGATTTATTGAGGGGGTTAGGACTATAAGGGCAGTCAGTCAGTCTGTCTGAAACTAAAGCTAATATTTATTAAGCGTTTTGAACAGAATCTTGTGATTGCAGAGCACGTGCCCCCCTTGACCCATGCTGCGGGCGCCCATGATTGCAGAGCACGTGCTTACTTTTAATCTTGCCACTGTAACATTAGTGTCTTTATTATGAATTTGTTTACAATAGCATGTGCTATTGATTTGTCATGATCAATATTTTTCTAAACTAAAATCTTCATATTGTTTTGATTTTTGTGCCTTGATGACATAGCCATTAAATTATATACGGAAATCTGTCTGCATATGGTGTGCCACTAGCACTGACTTTAGTCAGTGGTTAGTAATGCATTCTGCTCAGGCTACAACATGCACGTTATACAAAGAGGGCAATGCACTGACACTCAAGCTACAAAGTGCTCTGAGCCTCTCTGTACCTTCACTGGACATTTAAAATATATGTTACCTGTAAATACACAATTTAGACTTGATACTATGTGTCCTAAATGTCTACCCTGAATTTGGTTAGCCTCATTTACGATCAAGTTTTGACGACCAGCTAGGAATCAGAGCTGTTAGAAAATGTTGTTGGTGTACACCTAGGTGCAATAATTTCACCAGCTGCTTTAAATCTAAATTTGCAATATATTCCTTAATCAAAAGACTTTGCAAAACCTGTACAGTCTGTTTTTTTAAATACAAGTTAATTTCTCTCAGACGATGTTTATAATGGGAAGAGTAACAATTTCATTCTTCTTGAATTTAAAAATAAGATTATATTAAAAAATATCAACACTAGTTAAGTGATTAGAAAAATTTGAAGCATTAGACTGCAGAGGTTTAGACAACCAAATTTATCAATGGATGACTTTTAAGAAAAGTGTTAGTTTGAGCCCTTGCAACCTATAGCATTAGGTTGAGAAGCAGCGAAGCACTGTTGCTCGCACGGATTCTGGAGGAAAAATACAATATACTTGTTCCAATGTGTATAGATGTACACACTGAAGACAGAAGAGTGTTATGTTGCAGGTTTATTGCATCAGGTACACGGCAAGTGGTTAGGAAAGTCTCAACAAATCTCTATAACTTTGCACATGTTCTGACGAGCACTTTGAATAACTACCAAACGGTAGAGAGCATCCAGTCCAATTCAACTCTTTCTCATCGTTCCCATGGTCATGTCACACATGAAAAGAGATAACCTACGCTTCTGTAATCTCAAAGATCAAAGCGCTGAATGTCAATCATGTGAAAATATGCTTCACTCTAAATTAAAATTAAGAGCTCGCGCACAGGTAAAACTAGAACGTTAGAAAGTGTCACTCAGAAATGCGAATAAGAAAACATGTATCAAAGTGATTGTTACTATATTAAAATGACTACTACAGTATATGAACGTTCCATATTTGATAGAGTACCTTTAACCATTAACAGGTTTTATAGCTAATAAAAAAGAACAGCTATCACATGGTTTGAGATATCTGTGGGAGGGAGAGTTTTTATTAATTTTCACGTCTTTTAAACGGGCATATTCCAAAGGCACTCAGATGCAAGACATTGAAAATAAAACAGTAGGTGACACTGTTCTAGTGAGTTTTATCAGGTGGCAGCGATATGCAACACACTAATATGGTCTGTATACCTGGAGACGTATCCATGCACGTTATGTAAGCAAGTAAAGCACGTTGTGCCAATGGATGCAAATTAAAGACCCCGAAAAAGGTAAGCTAAAGAAATGTGTAACTTATTAAAACTATTTTGAATATGACTCGACTTCTATAAGTGAACTTGATGACATTTCAAACAAACTTACTACAGTATACGGGGATGGGGATGTTGAATGACTAACATGCATCTGAAGTGTTAAAACGCGTCCATCACTTGAATAATAAACGAATAAGTGTTTAATAAATACAATATAAACCCATATCATTATTCGCACTGACACAGAATTCTCTTTGATATATGTACTTCGCGGGGTCAATATTTGTCTGGACAAGTTTTCCTTTTGCATTCTATTGTGTATATAGAATGTACTAGTCCTGTATGTATGTATGTATGTATGTATGTATGTATGTATGTATGTATGTATGTATGTATGTACAAGGATCAGAAATACCACCCGTCACCTCGTCCTGTCGGGGTGCAAATTGGCTGAGCCAATTAAAACTTAACTACTGTTACAAATCTCGGCTCGTTCAAAGTAACAACGAAAAGAGTGAAGCCAACAAGCTTTGTAAATTTTAACAAAATAATTTATTTCCCTAGAAAACTCAGTAAAGATATGAAAAAAGGACTTACAGTTTGTGAATATAGTAACAAAAAAACAATCCTAGAATTGAAACACACAAGTCCTATCACTAAAATGTCCTAAATGAATCCAAGTTCGAATCCCGGCGAAGTTCAAAGATGGCGGACGATGACGTCAGATGAATGAAATATTGATGTGTCAAAGGTTCCACGTTGAATTTTGTATATCGCGAAAGAATTGTCAAAAGTTCCAAGATGAATTTTATGAATCACAAAAGAATTGTCAAAAGTTCCACGCTGAATTTTATGAATCACAAAAGAATATTCCGGCTTTAGCACTTTGAATAATTCCCACTGAATGTCTTTGTCCAAAGCTTTGATGACGAAGCACTTATTTTCCAGAAAATATAAATTATTCTTAAATAACAAATAACTCAAAATTGGCAACAACAGAAAATACTTCTGATCTCTTGAAGGTATTTTTACGACTGAATCAAAATCACTAAAAACGTTCGTCTTAAACACAATTTTAGATCACACAATAGGTCACGTGGTCACTTACTACAAGCCCCTTGACACGTGAGCCCGGATAGTCTTATTTAAGATCCAATAATAAAAAAAAACGTTGATGAGACAAGGTGATCACGCGAGTGAGATATGTATGACCTTGATACTGACCAATCATTTAAACTTCATGTTTACCAAGTGTCTGAACGAGGTCAGCTAACAATAATGCTACTGAAATACATTTCAGTTCTGTACAAACAGAATGTACTTTAAAAAATATCGAATCCCTTGAAAATAATCATTACAATAAAATGTAATGAAACAAAAATAAAATAAAATAAAGAATTTAAAACTAACACACAGGCAATTTAATTACATATACGTAACACTTCCCCCCAGAAAGAAAAAGAAAGATTTATATAATAAAGCTTTCTTTTTACCATATGTAAATTATATATGAGGTAAAAACAAAATTACATAAGAAAACTCATGAATTATACAACGTGTACATGAGAAATAGTTCTATACACGGGAAAGTGCATCTGCAATCAAATTGTCTTTTCCTTTGATGTGCCTGATGTTAAGATTATATTCTTGCAAAAACAAACTCCACCTTAATAATCTTTGATTTTTATTTTTCATCTTGTTGATGTAAGTGAGGGGGTTGTGATCACTATACACAACAACCGGAGAAGGAGCTGAGCTAATGTAAACTTCAAAATGCTGTAATGCCAATATTAAAGCCAAACATTCCTTCTCGATTGTTGAGTAATTTCTTTGGTGCTTGTTTAATTTCTTTGAAAAATAGCACAATGGATGATCAACACCATTTCTATCTTCTTGAATCAAAACTGCTCCAACCCCAACATCACTCGCATCCACAGATAATTTAAATGGCTGACTGAAATTTGGAGCTGTAAGAACTGGTGCACTTTTGAGTATGGCTTTTAACCTCTCGAAAGCCTCCTGACATTTTTCAGTCCAAAGAAACTTGTTTTTCTTACTTAACAAGTTTGTCAGGGGTTCAGCAATGTTGGAAAATGTTTAACAAAATTTTCGATAGTATCCGGCCATACCCAAAAATCGCATCAGTTGCTTCTTACTGACAGGCACAGGGAAATCAGAGATAGCCTTGACCTTAGCATCTATAGGTTTAACTTGTCCATGTCCCACAATATATCCTAGGAAAGTTACACAAGCACGGCAGAACTCACTTTTAGATAAATTGATTGTCAAATTTGCATCTGTAAGTCTGTCGAAGAATTTCCGAATCGTTGTAAGATGTTCTTTCCAGGTGTCGTTGTAGATGATGACATCGATATAAGCATCACAATTATCTAGACCGGAAGTAATCATATTCAGCAGGCGTTGAAAAGTACTTGGGGAACCCTTCATCCCGAACGGAATTGCTTTATATTGGTAGAGTCTATCTGGAGTCACAAATGCCGAAATTTCCTTTGCCCTTTCCGTTAGTGGAATTTACCAAAATCCTTTCAGAAGGTCAAATTTTGTGACGTACTTGACATTTCCAATTTTATCAATAGTCATCGATTCTTCGTAGTTGAAATGAATCTGTTTTTGTCACACTGTTCACATTCCTATAATCAGTGCACATACGGAAAGTTTTATCCGGTTTCGGAACAAGTATACATAGTGAACTGTAGTCACTTTTACTGGGCTCTATGAAATCGTTCTCCAGCAAATACTCAATTTCCTTTCTCAAGTATTCCTGTTTGAGAGGGTTCATCCTATATGGGTGTTGTTTTACAGGTTTTGAATCAACAATTGCAACGTCATGAAAAATTTTGTTTGTCCTTGTAAGAATATCTGGAAACAAGCGCTCATATTCGAATAATAACTGTTCAAGTTCATTCCTTTCTTCTTGTTGTAAATGCAAAAGTTTCTGGTCCAGATTTTTCATAATTTCCGAATTCTGAAGATTTGTTGCTCCAACATCAACAGAGTCCGATTGAATTTCTTCACTTAAATCCTCTGTTTGTAGGACAGGTACAACTAAATTAATTGCATGATTTACTTGGCTATCTCTTTCAATATACTAGTACTCCATTAATTTATTTAGATCAGAGTAATGTTATTATAATTTAACTCATTCATTTTCTTCTTTATTTTGTAAGGGCCGTAAAATCTAATTTAAAGCAAATTTAGAAGAATGAGCAAGAGAGAATGAACTCTATTACAAGACTCAAAAGTTCTATGAAGTAAAGTTCTGTGAAACCATAATTTCACTTTTGACTTGAACTGCAGAGTGCCAAATTTAAGCATTACTAGCTGAAAAATTCCAGACATAAAATTTGACCTTTGACCTGATTGAACAGATTTGGTCAGGCCAAATTGAGTAAAAAACTTTATCAAAGCTTTTACTATAGTTTTATTTTTAATATTCCTCAAAGGAATTGCCTCTGGGAATCTTGTTGACGCACACATAATGGTCAACAAATATTGGCTGCCTGACTTGGTCTTAGGTAAGGGACCAACACAATCGACCATAATTCTGCTAAATGGTTCGTCAAATGCAGGAATTGGTTGCAGATGAGCCTTAGATATCTTCTGATTGGGTTTTCCTACCATTTTGACAAGTATGACAAGATCTACAAAATTTACAAACATCACTTTTGATTTTTGGCCAATAAAACTGAGTCAAGATCTTGTGATAAGTTTTATTTATCCCTAAATGACCAGCCAGAGGAGTTTCATGGGCCAAACTAAGTATTTCCTGTCTGTAAGATTTTGGAACTACAATCTGAGAGTTCACTGACCACTCGTCACTAGCAGGTACCTCGGGAGGTCTCCATTTTCTCATAAGAATTCCATTTTTAATGAAATAAGAGACAGGTACTTCAATGGCTTCAGTTTCACTAATGGCCATCTGACGACAAGTGATTGTCGTTTATCACCCTGATTAGATAAAAGAGAATGAGTATTTAAAAGAGGATCACTGTGATCAATACCTTTTGATTGATCCAAATCAGGAGTGAAAGTGACCTCATCAAAAGCCTGATCAATACATGTGTCAGCTAAAGGAATAGTTTCGTTATCAAAATCATTCTCAAGAGCTTTCTTTGCCATAGCTCTGGTAACTGCACAAGCTGGGTATAAATCAGGGTATTCTTTTTCAATTGGATCAACTTTCTGATCCAAAGAAGGCTTGTCAGTTACAAGTGGATTAACCACAACCTTGTCTCCAGCTAGGTCGTTGCCTAGTAACAAATGAATGGCCTCAACGGGTAAATTAGACGCTATACCGATTGTCACAGGTCCTGAAACTAAGTCTGATGACAAATTTACAGAATGGAGGGGAACATTAACAAAGCCGCACTCTACTCCCTGAATGAGAACACTCTCATTAGAACAGGACCTCTCAGAAAAAGGCAAAGTACCTGATAATAAAAGACTCTGAGAAGCTCCTGTATCCCTTAAAATTTTAATAGGGATAGGATTGGCCAAATCACCCAAGAGTGATATAGAACCCTTCGACATGAATGGTTCATAATTCTCCATAATAAAATCAGACTGGGGTTTATTAGACCCAACAAATGTATTGCTTTCAATACATGACCGTGACCTTGACCTCTTAGAAATAAGAGCATTTGGGATAGGTCTATCTTGATTCTGATGCCTATATTTCAATTTGAAGCAATCAGAAATGACGTGCCCTTTTTTCTTGCAATAGGTACATGTAGGTAAAGACAAGGAATTTGAATCAAGTTTATCGGATGCTTGATTTTTAGAAGTTGTGCCAGATTGAGTTTTAGGAGGAGTCGTATTAGGCTGAAATACCTCTCTACCAGTAGATGCTGAGTGAATGATTTGCCTACAACAGGAACTTTATGAGTTAAGGAATACTCATCAGCAGCAAGAGCAGCATTTACCAAGGTTTCAATCTTATACTCTTCAAGATGATTCTTAATGGCATTAGGAACACAATTTTTGAACTGTTCAAGTAGCACAAGTTGTTTGATATTTTCATAATCATGTTCAACTTTCTTGGCTAAGCACCATCTTTCAAATAACTGTTCTTTTTCTCTAGCAGATTCGACATAAGTTTGTCCAGCTTCTTTTCTACAGTTTCTGAATTTTTGCCGATAAGCCTCAGGGACTAACGCATAACCCCTTAAGATGCACTCCTTAACCAAATCATAGTCAGAACTTTGTTGTATTGACAGGGATGCATAGATATCTCGGGCCTTGCCAAAAAGTACACATTGCAATAATTGAGTCCAGTGCTCCCTTGGCCATTTCAAATTTTCAGCAACTTTTTCAAAATAGATAAAATATTTGTCTACTTCTTTTTCTCTAAAGGGGGGCACTAACTTAATATTTCTTGTAATGTCAAAACTTGAATTTGGATGTGAAGTGGAAACGTGCTTTTCACTTGCCAGCTCAAAATCTTTCATTTTAAGTTGAAATTCCTTTTCATCCTTCTCTTTTTGCATCGGTACGTGCATTTGTTCTTTTTGAAATTCCAATTGCATTTGTTTATCTTTCTCTCTTTCCTCTCTCTCTCTCTCTCTCTCTCTCTCTCTCTCTCTCTCTCTCTCTCTCTCAAATTGCAACTGCAATTGCTTCTCATCTAATTGCAACTGCAATTGTTTCTCTCTCTCCTCTTTTTCCAATAACATTTGTTTTTTTTTTCTTTCTGAAGCTCGAGCTTCCTTAACTCCAATTCCATCTTGCATTTCATTTTTAATTCCATTACTTTTATGTCAGAGTATGATACCAACTTACTGACCGAAGCCAAAACACTTTTATCAAGAACATTCTTCTCTACCAAATATTGAATCAAAATGTTCTTAATGTCTTGTTTCGTCAAGGAAGATATTGCTTCAGAAAGATCGGGCTTTCTGGCAAGTTCAAGCAACTCGTCTTTTTTCAGACTATCCATCTGCTCTTGAGTTGGACTAGAAAGAAAAGTCTCCACTTTTGATGATATTGTGAATAAAAGCCTGTTGTTTTCACTAAAGATTTCAAACCAAATGTAAAATTGTACTTGGGATTTAAAAACTAGGGGAATTTAAATTTCAGAAAACAATTTTCTGAAATATTTTAGCCAAAATTCAAATATCCAAGGACGAGCAACCCCGTTTTCTTTGTTGCAAATCTCGGCTCGTTCAAAGTAACAAAGAAAAGAGTGAAGCCAACAAGCTTTGTAAATTTTAACAAAATAATTTATTTCCCTAGAAAACGCAGTAAAAATATGAAAAAAGGACTTACAGTTTGTGAATATAATCCAAAAACAACAATCCTAGAATTGAAACACACAAGTCCTATCACTAAAATGTCCTAAATGAATCCAAGTTCGAATCCCGGCGAAGTTCAAAGATGGCGGACGATGACGTCAGATGAATGAAATATTGATGTGTCAGAAGTTCCACGTTGAATTTTGTATATCGCGAAAGAATTGTCAAAAGTTCCAAGATGAATTTTATGAATCACAAAAGAATTGTCAAAAGTTCCACGTTGAATTTTATGAATCACAAAAGAATATTCCGGCTTTAGCACTTTGAATAATTTCCACTGAATGTCTTTGTCCAAAGCTTTGATGACGAAGCACTTATTTTCCAGAAAATATAAATTATTCTTAAATAACAAATAACTCAAAATTGGCAACAACAGAAAATACTTCTGATCTCTTGAAGGTATTTTTACGACTGAATTAAAATCACTAAAAACGTTCGTCTTAAACACAATTTTAGATCACGCAATAGGTCACGTGGTCACTTACTACAAGCCACTTGACATGTGCGCCCGGATAGTCTTATTTAAGATCCAATAATAAAAAAGAAACGTTGATGACACAAGGTGATCACGCGAGTGAGATATGTATGACCTTGATACTGACCAATCATTTAAACTTCATGTTTACCAAGTGTCTGAACGAGGTCAGCTAACAATAATGCTACTGAAATACTTTTCAGTTCTGTACAAACAGAATGTACTTTAAAAAAATATCGAATCCCTTGAAAATAATCATTACAATAAAATGTAATGAAAGAAAAATAAAATAAAAAAGAATTTAAAACTAACACACAGGCAATTTAATTACATATAGGTAACACTATGTAATCGTTCCTGTGCTGAGTTGAGGGAGATTTTGAACTTAGAGAATAAATTCCGAGTGCATTTTCTACCCTGCACAAGAGCCGAAGTTTAACGTGGTCTAACATTTATCGTGCATGAGATACACTTGTTGTGAGTCTAGAACACGTTGCATGGGAAACGACGTCGCTTTTTTATTTACACAGGAAACGGATAAAAGCTTGATACTAAGATTGAGAAAATATTATCATATTATGATATTTATGATGTCTTGCAGATTCAAATGTAGGCCTGGATTTCTTAAGGGTATTTGCGTGTACAGCAACACTTTTCAGTAATTCATTTTGATGTGGAGAAAGTTTCCCTTTCAACGGGCTATCATTCATATTGGAGAGATATTGTGACTATGTATGTATGTATGTATGTATGTATGTATGTACGTCCGTCCGTACGTACGTATATATGTATATATGTGTATGTATGTATGTATATGTGTGTATGTATGTATGTATATATGTATGTATGTATATGTATGCATGTGTGTGTATGTATGTATGTGTGTATGCATGTGTGTATGTATGTATGTATGTGTGTATGCATGTGTGTATGTATGTATGTATGTATGCATGCATGCACGCATGGATAGGTGAATGTATAGAGATATGCTAGAGAGTAGTTGTAACAGAAGGTAAGGGTATTCCGTTTAATAAGATACACAAAATTCAAACAGCCACATATATCATTCCGTCTTTAATTGATTTTAGGAAGAAATATTTTGTTTTCTCTAAGCAAAAAATGGTGTTAGTGTAAATGTTGGCAGTTTCCTGTATCAATATTTACTATGATGACAACTCTACTGATTTATCTCGACTCAACAAGGAGTACATTCCCTCATCAATCGTCCGATTATCTCCCCCGTTTTGTGATAGATTGAGGTCAATAAATAGTAATAAAGAATACGTTTTACTTTATGCCGAATACTCTTTATCATAAAGTGATTAGTAAAGAAAAGTTCTCGCATTACTCCTTGAGAAATGTTTAATTTATCTAGTTTATACTGTGTATATTTTTATCCTTCCCAGGATAGACCTTCCCTAGATCAAAATATTTCTATTCAATCAGACGCTAAAAATCTATGATCAAATACTCTGGTTTCTCTTCTCATTGTATTAATCTTTCGGCTTTTACTAAAGATTACCGTGGAGAGGAACATTCATTGAGTCTATAGACTATTATTTGAAGCCCCATATTGTTAAGGTAATCAAGATTCAACAATGAAAGAACGTTTCTCATAGAGAGGGAGCATTGTAAACGAGATACGACTGGAAGCGAATACATTTTGCGTTTGAGGACAAAATGTTTATTTTCTCTCCTTCCCTTTTATAATAGATGCTATAATCGTTAGCCGTGAAGTCAGTGAATAAATAATTCAATAAATAATTCATGTCAAATTATATCTGAAAACAACTGTAAATGATTCCACAGACTGATCTTAAGACAGGAATGAATAATTTGTTTACCAAACCCCTATTCATATATATTTTACTTGACCATAGACGTAATAGAATTTTCTAGAATAATTAATGGAAAATTATACTAACTCGAAAACTACTTTAGGCCTTGAACTCAAAACATTTTGTTTACAACGTACAATCATGACAAACGTCAGGTATGCAAAAACTCCAGCCACAACATACAAACGCAGGAAAAAAGTCAGGCACGCAATCTCCCCTCATAAAGAAAAAGAAATCTTTCTTACAGTAAAGTTCTCTTTGACATATTGATCAAATATGCTTATGATACTATAATAAAACTACATAGGAAGATATCTTATCAATGACAGTCAGCTTAATTGCACGAAATATACAAAAAATAAAATAAAAACAATATAGTGTTCTAAACACGTGATATAGCATCTGCAATCATACTTATTTTCCTTTGATGTGTTTAATCTCAAAATTGTATTCTTACAGCATAAACTCAGTTAGTTTCAACAATCTCTGATTACACCGCTCCAGTGGCCTAGTGCTTAAAGCGTCCGCCTCGGATGCGGGAGGTCGCAGGTTCAAACCCCGACCGAGTCATACCAAAAACTTATAAAAATGAAACTAGCAGCTGCCTTGCTTAGCTCTCAGCATTAAGACTTTAGTGTTAGGACTGGTCGGACTGGCGCCAGGATAATGTGACTGGGTTGGACATGATGCTGCATGTCTGTGGCATGATGCCCCAGAGCTAGACATCACTATGAAATGTCACATTGCAGACATCGTAACGATATGACTGAAACATTATTAAAGCTACGTTAAAAATCGAACACACACACATGCACACACACAGTCTCTGATTTATATTTTTCGCTTTGTTAAAGAAAAGATGGGGGTTTGAGATCACTGAATACAAGAATCGGAGAAGGAGCTGATACACTTCAAATGTTGCAAAGCGAATATCAAAGCCAAGCATTCCTTCTCGATTTTGGCATTCTGTCGTGCTAGTTTAGTGTTTTAAGAAAACCCACTGGATGATCCACACCATTTTTATCATCTTGATTAAATACTCCACAAACCCCTAAATCATTTGCAGCAACATACATTGTAAATAATTGACTGTCGTTTGGACCTGAAAGATCTGGTTCACCTTTAAGTATGGCTTTTAATTTCTCAAAAGATGCCTGATACTTTTCAGACCAATAACATTTGGATTTCTTACTCAACAAATTTGTCAGTGGTTCGGCAATTATAGTCAAGTTTGAATAAAAGATCAGATCATAAAAACACATAGCCCAAAATCGCATCAGTTGCTTTATACTGATAGGCAATGAGAATTCAGAGATAGCTTTGACGCTAACTTCTGACCTAACATGACCTTTTTCATAATATGTCCAGTAAATCTAACACAAGCATGCAAAACTCACTTTTACCTAACTTTATTGTTATATTTGCATTATTGAACCGAAAAAAGAATGTCTCCAAAGTGATCTTTTTAGGTATTGTTGAGATGATGACGTCATCGAGTCACAAATATCTAGATCAGATGTTATCGTATTCAATAAATGTTGGAACGTTGATGTAGAAGTTTTCATATCAAATGGCATCACTTTATATTGATAAATTCCTTCTGGAGTTGCAAATGCCGAAATTGCTTTTTGCTCTTTCCGTGAGTGGAATTTGCAAAAGTCATGATAATAGGTCAAACTTGGTGACATATTTTGCATTTGCAATTTGTCAATGCAATTATCTATTTCTGAGATGATTCATACAGTATGGATGCTATTTCATGCGTAGACTCTACATTGTTAACGTCATGATAGATTGTATTTGTTCGTGTTGGAACATCATTAAAGAAGTGCTCGTATTTACATAATTGCTGTTTTAGTTTACTCTTTTTCTGTAGGTGTCGATTTCAATGTTTCTGGTACAGTTGTTTAATATTTCTGAATCCTGAAGATTGGTCAAACCAAAGTCACTACAGTCAGATTGCATTCCTTCGTTTACATCCTCAATGTGTGGGACTTGTACAACTAAATCGACTGAATGATTATCTGGGCTATATCTAGGACATACTCCTTTAACATATTTATATGACAAAGTTGCTTCTGTTTCCGTCTGCCAAGGGTGTTAATCATAGAATTTAAGTCACCAACGTTCTTTCAATTGTATAAGGACAATACCATTAACCAAAATTTTGAGGTATGGGAAAGAGAGCTATAAGTCTTTCAACAGGCTGAATACAACTTTCCTTGTATTTCTGTCATACCTTAATTTCAATTTTGACTGAGAAGAGGGAACAATGATTCTTTCTAATTTACAAACCTTTTCTACTTATACTTGAAATGAAAGACATGGTCAAAAAGATTAATCTTCATTGGATAGAAGTTTCTCTTTTAATAACTTCAGTGGTCTACGGACAGTATGTCCAAAATCTAGTTCAATAGGACTAAAACCTAATTATTCTGCAACTGATTCCTTAACAGCAAACAACAGCAAATGAATACCCTCATCCCAATGTTTTCCTGTATCAAAGCAATATGAAAGGATTTGCCTCTGGAAAACTTGTGAACGCACACAGTATGGTCAACAAGTATTCGTTGCCTGACATGGTCTTAGGTAAGGGACCGACACAGTCTACTGTTAAATGCTTCGTCAAATGCAGGAATAGGTTGCAGATGATCCTTAGATATCTCTTGATTGCGTGTTCCTATCATTTGACAAGAGTGACAAGATGTACAGTATTTAGAATCGTTATATTGAAAGTTCGGCCAATAAAAAGGATTCTAGATCTTGCGATAAGTCTTACCGACTGCTAATTGACCAGCCAAAGGAGTTTAATGGGCTAGACTTAGAAATTCCTGTCCATGTGACCTCGGAACGACAATTTGATAGGTCACTGACTCGTCGTCAGCTGGTACCTAAGGTAGTCGTCATCTTCTTATAGGGACCCTGTTTTTCACAAATAACATACTCACATTTTCACAAATAACATAGTTGTGTGGCTTCAATTTCCCTAATAGCCCTCTGAACCAGATAGGGGATTCAGATTGACTTAGAGATAATGAGTGTAATAAACAGAGGATAACTGAGATTAATATTTATTAATAATCTATTGCTTAGTTTGCAATCTGAAGCAGACAGAAATGACATGCCCTTTTCCGTACAATAAGTGGACTCAGATAAGGATTTCTGATCAGTCTTATCAGACTTTTGATTTTTAAAAGTAGTACGAGATTGAGATTTGGAAGTACGCATATGAGACTGAGAAATTTCGTTTGCCATATTGATGACTTAGTAACAAATAAAGCTTTCTGAGTCAAGGATAATCATCAGCTGTGCGAGGAACATTTTCCAAAGTTTCAACTTTATCTCACCATGATAGGTCTAGACATCACTATGGACGTTATTTAGAACTTTTCAATTAATATGATTGTCTGGGGTTATCATAATCTTTATCAACCTTCTTGGCCGGGCACCACCTATCAAATAGTTGTTCTTTTTCATTTTCAAATTCGAGATAGGTTTTCCAGTTTCTTTTCTAAAATTCCTAAGACTTTGTCAATATGCTTTTGATACCACAAGTCATAACTCTTCAAGATATATCCCTTAACCACATCATAATCAGCATTCTATTATACCGACAGTGAGGTGTAGACCTCTCGAGCTATGCATGCCAATAAGTACAATGTGTAATTAATGAAGCCTAATTGCTCTCTTCTCCGTTACAAGTTTTCAGCACTTTTCTCAGTGTGATGTAAATATTTATCAACCTATTTTTCCAGAAAATGGGATACTAGCATAAAATTTTTACTACATCGAAACCTGAACTTGTGTAAAAGGGGGGAGCGATCTCCGACTGCCAGTTCTAATTCTTTTACTCTATATTCTATTTCCCTTTCTTCTATGCACAACTGTAATTGCTTCTCTTTTCTCCTCATCTGCATTTGTATTTCCCTGTCTTCGTTTTCTTTCTGCTTCTCTCTTTCCTCTCCCAGAATTTGCATTTGCCTCTCGTTTTCATTTCTCTGCATCTCTCTCTCTCTCTCTCTCTCTCTCTCTCTCTCTCTCTCTCTCTCTGCATTTGCCTCTTATTTTTATCTTTTTGTATTTGCATTTTCTTCATTTCTTTCTGAAGTGGAAACGTTGTTAATACCCATTCCATCTGGGTAATTTTTATTCCTTTAATTTCGTATTAAAACCAGAGACAGAATTATTAATCAAACACAAACTTCTCTTTCACACCAAATACTGAAACAATATATTCTTTATTTCTTGTTTTGTTCAAGAAGATTTTACTTCCGATTTGTCATAATCCTTTGCAAGATTTGAAATAACGTTCTACACAGTAGATGTCATTATGAATGCTTGTTAGTTTCACTAAAGAGTTTTCAAATATGTGAAATTAAAATCCTTACCAGGGACAAAGAAAATTCCGAAACAAAGTAAATTTAAATTGTAAAGACAATTTTATTCATTTCTGAAATGATTTAAAGAAATGCATATCCTCTACTACCCTCCCCCCAATTTCTGTTATGACTCTAAAGTCTTACACTATGCAACAAAAAGAAGTGAAACCAACAATTTAATCAATATTCAGCAAATAATGTATTTGCTGAGTTGAAAGTTTATCTTGCGTCTCAATGAACTCATCCCCATCGTCAACTGAATCATCCCTATGTTGAAATAGACCAAATGGACCAAAGAGATTATTTAGTTTATACACAAACAAATCTAATAAATCAAACGCTCTGGCGTCTGCTACATGAGCATACATTTGATTTTTTGCAATCCATAGTAGTTTCTAACACACGATTCTAGTTTTAGATGAACGTGTCGTGCAGTATGCAGCAATGCAGTATGGAGAAATACTATCCGATTCTGACAACAGAAAGTTAATGGGGACTACAAATGAGCCTATAATAAATCCAAATACGCGACTGTGCCTGCAGTACCAGTTTATTTCCTCTACTTTGATATTATTTCGACACTGAAACTTAAAAGTCAATTAAATCTCACTTTTCACCCGCGTAATTTTAAACTTGCAAACAATGAGCAAGGCTATGGTCCAGGAACGTTTCGACGTTGATTTGAAGGAGATCTGAATTTAAATATATTTACATCACACTAACAAACATTAATACTTTCCTGCCTAGTGTTGATTCTTCAGTTTCGTAGACGTGCAGGGAAGATTCAAATCATGGCTCATTAGATCACATAGAATTCCTACCGGTAGATAGTGAACAACGACAAACACTTATTCTTAAAACATGTTCTCGTCAGGTTTCATGCCCATCTTCAGCCCATTGTCCAGCTTACTCACACAGAAAAAATGCATACTAGATGGTTCCATCGAAACGGCGAAATACTTTATATGACGTAAAATATCCTCTTACAATGATAACTTTTCAACAATCTGCGTCCCTTAAAGGGCCCAATAAAATATTTGTTGATAATTTTCAGGAAGAGTTATTGACTAATATTAAATAACCAGGCCAGAGGTTTGAGTTATTGATTCATATTAAATAACCAGGCCAGAGGTTTGAGTTATTGATTCATATTAAATAACCAGGCCAGAAGTTTCAGTTATTGATTCATATTAAATAACCAGGCCAGAAGTTTCAGTTATTGACTTGTATTAAATGACCAGAACAGAAGTTCTCCCCGAAAGATACTTTTCTTCTAAGGTAGAACATAAATACTTATATGAAAGGAATGACAACGATGACAACGACGTCGATGATCATTATGATTGTTATAATTATGATAATGTCAACGATATGTATCTGAACGTCGATCCCAACTATCATTGCCGTCATGATATTCATTTCATATGTGTACTTTTTTTTCCCATTTATCTTAAGGTATCATGATTACATTACAGAAATAAAATCAAACAAGATTCTAAATATATCAGCATCTTTAATGACACTGATTAACGCACACATCGATACATAGATAGGGCCAATCAATCGATTCTCATGTTTTCTTCTTCTTCGAAATGCGCGAGATACTCGATGTTGCGTTCAACTCTTTTGAAAATAAACGTATAACTAGGGTTCCCTCCCCTCGGTAGCACCTTTCTAAGAATAGCAATATTTCTGGGAATGACACATTTTACGTCCCTGTTTTTAAACGTTTTCTGTGTTGGCACTATTACGTCTCTGTGCTTAAAAGTTCTCTGTGCTGGCACAAGTACAGTATGTTTGGCTTAGGAGATTATTGGCCAAAGGTGTCTCATTGAATTCGACCTTTGGAAACGGTATAGTGTCATGAACTAATTAAAGTCTGCTGAATCAATTATTTTCTTATTGCCATCTCATGACCGTGACCTCTGACCTGTAAACCAAGAATTTACATGTTTCTTAATTGCAATTCATCTACAAACTTTGGTTAAGGAAAGTACTCTAGAACAAAAAGTATTCTGCAACAGACATTTTGTCTTTACTATTACCTTCACCTTTAACCTTTCGACTCCAAAATCAATACCAATGTTATATCTCTCAAGTTGAAGTCCTCCACAGACTTTGATCAAGTACTAAAGTTATCATGCAAAATGGCGTTGACCTTTTAGCAGCAAATCAAATTTTGATTCCTTCTTACCATCTCTATCAACTGTCCACAAATGTAGGAGAATGTAATCAGTCGATAACAAAATTTGTATACAAAAATCATTGAACCTCTGACCATTTGCTCCCGAAATCGAAATGTTTCTTTCCTACCCCAAGCACGAGTCATTTAAAAAGGTTTGTTTCAGGTCCGTGAACTTGGGTTTTCTCGATAAACTATTTTTCTTCTTTCAGTCACATTGACATTGACCTTTGATCTTTTGATCCACAGGTCAATAGATCTCTACCTTTATCCAACTGCAAGTCATCCACAATGTTTCGAATGTGACGCAGAACTAATGTTTTTGTGCAGGAATAATTTGTCTTATATCAGTCATAGTGACCTTCTCATTCGATATTGGAATTGATAGCCTTTCATTGCCACAAGTGCACGCACTTTACAAAGTTTAGTTACTCTAGATGGTGGAGAACTCGAGTTATTGTGCGAAAACCATTTTTTTTTCTTTCTGTCACAGTGTCCTTGACATTTTTGCCCCTAAATAAATAGGGTTCTTCAATATTCCATTTGTAGACCATCCACAAAGTCTTACATTCTTGACAAGTAGAGTTATTGCTCAGAAATGAAATTGGTAACAGACAGATTGAAGGACGGACAGAAAACATCATAACATAAAATGCTTCTTCTTTCTTAAAGACAGATAAAAAATAAAGCAATCTTTCACACAGGAATTAATACCCAATATTTACTAAAAAGGATGAAAGTTTATTTTTTAGCCTTTTGGGGGGTTTTGGCATGGAAGCGTATAAATCGCTATTGGCATCATTTTTGTGGTTGTCGTCATCGTGTGTCATCTTCAAATGTAGAAGTATAATTCATCTAAATGTTTCTCATTCTCACTGTGCGTAGGTTCTATACAATGACAAAATCCTTATATAAGCGTGATAATTGAATGGAAACTAAACGTAAATTGAAACTATACCCAATTTTAAAATGAATTTTCCCTCTTACACATTATTGTATGCAGACGTTAATTACATTTGAAAAATTGTCCGCTGCGTTTTCAAACAACTTATCACTACCTCTGCTAAATAGTTACTTTCCGTAACAATTTGGAAATACCTTGTGGGCAATTTTCCATATCTGAGATGTTCATCTTGTATTGTGTTATTGTTAAACAAGACCTGGCAACGACTGCTATACATTGATTGATAAACTCCGTTCGTGTACACAGACCAGAAATAAAGTAATATACTGCATTGCAGCCAGTCAAAGGATACGACAATGACAACTCAGTGTATATCAAATAAATATCTAATATGTATTCATTCAGAGCTCTCTCTCTCTCTCTCTCTCTCTCTCTCTCTCTCTCTCATGCCATCCATTTGACTGAAATATGCAATATGATATTAGTCAGTCCGTCGAAACAATAAAGCACTGGGATCGACTTGCACCTTCCATCCGGGTACACACCTATCATTCGTTTAGCAGACGACAAGAGATATGTTGTATCTCTCCATTAATAACTCTTAGAGGAGTCGTGTACTTCATACAGAGGTAAATAGGTGTGAATAATTGCACTTGGCTGTAGGGAGTACTACAAACAGGTATATTTCTAATCCAATAAAACGTGAACACATTCTGAAATTTAATATGAGTTCTCAAGTATTGTATTTTTCAATGGGCTATTTCTTCATGTTTGACAATCTGGTGAAGGAATGAGACCATGTACGGCCTTTTCTGTAAAAAAGAAAAGAATCGGAATTGTCCCAAAGGCAGAAACATTTCATTCATGAAAACTATAATATCGTATGACGAAACCAATTCATCAATGTATATAAGAAAATTTGATGCATTAAAACAGAAACCAAAGAACAAGTTCTCGGCTACATACAACACTTTGGGGGTGTTTCTGTATTCTTTCTTTGAGTTTGTTCTTGTTTCCCCAAATTATGAAATCAGTTCTCCTTATACACCAATTTATGTTCTTCTTTTCTTTTTGGTTTGACAGAAAAGGCAAAGGTGGTACAGATTTCCTGCGTTATGATTGTCTACAATGCATATGATCTGTTTTTGAAATTGGGACAGAACTTCGACTTATAAGATAGCCTACCAATTAAAGAATTTCCACAAACCCTCTTCCATGTTCTAATGCATGGCTATACATTTTACTTATAGCATCTCCTCTGTAGTCTGTACTATCGCCATCTGTAATAGTACATAGTGAGCAAATTTTGACACAAGTACAAAAATATTGTGACAGACAAGAAACTTATGTTACGACTCTATAGTCACAAACTTAACAGAAAAAAAGCAAAACCAATAAGTTTTGTAAAACTTAACAAGCAATTTAATTTCCAAATAAATGAAAACGTGAGAGGAACTTACAGTATTATGAAGTGAATTCAAGCTAGTCCTTATAAGATTTATGAAAGTCCTAAACGAATGAAAAATCCCTTATGAATTTCAAAACCGCAAATGTACTGGTCCTCCAAGAACTGTGAAGTCGTCAAGATGGCATATATTCTTTCGAATAATTTTTAACAGTTCCAGAATAATATTATATTTCAAATAATAAGTATTTTCTATCACCACTGAACACTCCAATGAAATGTTTTTCCTCTCGAACAATATCTCAGTATAACATAAATCACATCTGCAGACTTACATCAGGAACACAAAAAGTATGAATGACTCCAAAAATCGGAATGAAACTGAATGCCCATTTTTTTCCTCATATACACCGTATATTGCTACAGTTTTTCCGCAATAGACCCCATGTGACAACATACACTACTGATTTACGACAAACTAAATATATTCACATGACCTCGCGGAATCCACAAAATTCTTCTTGAAACTCCATATCGCATCAGTCACTGACAAACTATGCCATATGAGCCATCTTAAGTCTTATTATTATGATTATTATTACTAATTGTCAACACGTACGTAGACATCTATTTATGGAGCCTACGTATTTTTTTTTTTTTTTTAACAGGGCCAAATTACGCACACAATCTATCAAAAAATATTCTATACAGTTTACGACCATGAAAAAATCTTACGAAAACTAAATAAAATCATGTACCAGGAGTTACAGAACATACATACATACATACATACATACATACATACATCCACACATACATACATGCATGCATACATACATGCATGCATGCATGCATGCATGCATGCATGCATGCATGCATACATACATACATACATACATACATACATACATACATGCATGCATGCATGCATGCATACATACATACATACATACATACATACATACATACATACATACACTGCTCAAGAAGATGTAACCTGTTACGAGCCATTGGGCATTACAATCATACTTTGTGAAGTTACCCAGCTTCTCTTCATAGACCAGTTAGGGTTTTAAGGAGCAATGTTTATTTCTCCTTTCTATAAAGAAGAGATACAATATAAAATGTGTAAATGTTAGGGATGGGGACTGTAACCTAACTTTCAGTGGTTCCTTTAGGGGACTTTCAATTAAAATTTTTAAGGAAAATTGGATATCATATTGTGCAATAACTGTCCGATATGGATATTTTGTATGATGCATTGTTCCAATAGGCGACTAATTCCTACTACTATTTCTAGTGCAGTACATGTCCTCATAAAATACCAAAAATGTGACAATAAACGAAATCTTTCTTACGGTAAACTCATGCATGCTTAGAATTGTATTTGCTACTCATGCAATAAGGGACCCCCCACCCCACCCCCGAAACACACACACACACACACACACACACACACACACTACTAAACTATGCCACCTTCGTTTGGGAAAATTTGACGGTTCCTTCACGGATCTGAAATGCGATTCTTCCATTCTTTGTCTTGCACCATTGTCCAAAAATAACACCGTTCCTATTCTTTTCAAGGACGTACAAGTTCAACTTTTGACATAAATCACATCAAGCCTGCATGAAGTGTATGGGCGGTATACAACATTACTAGGCTGCCTATATAAATAACGATTCAAGCAAGTCACGTATGCTGTTTGAAGTTTTTGCGATTTGAAGAATCGGATAGTAATCACATAATAAGGTAAGTTAAGAAACATGTTTTACCGATTCTGAAAATTTCAATTATGTGTAGGGCTTGATATTTCAAACAAATCGTAACCGATCGCATGGTAGTGAATGACTTAGCAAATTAAGCGTTTAATTGTATTTCCGCTTGATTTATCGACAAATAAAGGTGCTATATATATATAGTTAGTCATATGGCAGAATAACTGCACCCATAGTCGTTGCTCTATTTATAAGCAGACAACGATATTTGGGTACATAAATAACAAAGCTTTGATAAGTTCACATGAAATTAAGGGTTTACAAAAGTTATGCAACACACCGACAACAAAGTCTTCTTGTGTAGTTCGGTACAATACGAGGTTAATAAAATTACATTCCTAATGAATCCATGTGATTTGCTAATAACTTGTGTATACAAGTGTAACTCAATCAACCGTTAGATATTCACCTGAACAAATCCATGTCTCCTATTATTATTGTGTTTATAAACATGGGCCATCTTATCATTGTCGATCAGTGCTACCATACGAGGTCAAAGGTCATGGTATGAGTTTTCCTTCTATATTTTATTCTATGCATATGATTTTCTTTAGTTAATATGTAAATTACATATGAGGCCAACCTTTTCACGTCTTCAGATCATGACCGTGTATAAAGGTTCGCAGCGATCCATCCAAAACTTTGAGACTAGTTATGTTCATAAACTTTTGTCACACATAGCTTTCACAAACATCCATCAAATGCTCTGAACTAGTTACAGTCACATGATTTTGTCACACACTGTTCAGCCTCGAGACGAAAAGGCCAATAACTCTAAGATTGCAGGAGTAAAGTGATTTGTCGACAGGTGCGAGCAAACTGATGAGCACATCTTCAGGTGATGGCCATAACAGTTATCAAGTTTCATGGTACTTCACGAATAAATGTTGTGCTACTTATGTTGTTAAGATTGTGTGACGATACAACGCTACGATTCTCATATTTATATACTTCGCTGCCTCTATACGGAGTAGAAAAAAAAACAAACTTAATTTGTCTTTCTATGGGAACTCCTGTTATATGGCTTTCTTAACCAGTTATGTACCATAGGTTATGTTAGAACTAATTTTTAGCGCAAAATCCGATGCAGTGGTTGAATGAACAAGCCACGTATCGTTGGTCATTTCGATTACAGCCCCAAGTTTTCTCACAAAATCCAATGCTATGGTTGCATGAGAAGCCACCAATCGATGGTCATTTTGATTACAGTCCTGAGTTTTCTCACAAAATCCAATGCTATGGTTGCATGAAAAGTCACCAATCGATGGTCATTTTGATTACAGTCCTGAGTTTTCCCAAAAGGTCCGATGCTATGGCTATATCAAGTAGCCATGTATTTCACGTCATTTTGGAAGATAACAGAAGTTTGAACTCGGTTTTCTCACTGGCAGATAATTTGGTTTCTGTTGCCGTTTCTAAAATCAGTGGATTGTTTGGAACAGACTTCCAATTTTAGTGTCAAACTCTCTTCATTTACAGATCTACATATTTTCGTCAGTATACAAATGGAGAGAGAAGGAAGTGGAAGAAGAATACCAGTAAGTAACATGAACAGAATATATGTAAATATGCTTTGAATTTACACTTGAAAGTCCTTGCGATATGTTTTCTTATTATCCAGTTTAGTATATATGGAGTCTATCTATCTATCTACCAGTATCAAATATCGTTACCGACAGAGTACGGGAGGGGATAAAGTGTCTATGATTCATTGTTCACATAATTTAGTTATCATATCAAAAACAATCTGAATCATAAATTATACAGTACTAGAATCGATGTTAACAGATTTTCGTTTTGTATGATCTTTTGCAGATATTCATAGCGTGTCAGTATCGATAGCGTTATGGTGCAGGCGTCGGTGTCGCTCCGAGCGGGCGCGCGCGCGTGCGCGCGCGCACACACACACACACACACACACACACACACACACACACACACACACTTTATTCACAGTATTTCAAGCATAATTCTATAACACTATTGCTAACAATGATAAATTAGTGATTGTGAATGATACTGGTGTACTTGTAACTAGATACATGCATTTTCTAATGCATGACCTTCATTTGCAGAGACTGAATGGCTACCTTTTTGCCATACTTATTGTGGGACTGGTTTCTGCCACACTTCATTATGCAATACAAATCTGGTAAGTTGTGATTTAAATCTTTTGACTATTATGTCACATGTGGAATGTGTAAAAATGAAAATCCAAATTATTATCATCATTTCAATTTTATCTTCTTAAACCAGACTCTTGTGTGATATCACGACCATATGGCGAAGATCTCATTAGACTTCAATTTGGCTATCTTGAGAATTACATTAACATATATTTCAACTTCGATATAAATGGCAAGCGTGATTTTTTAAATTTATCTCTCTCCAAATCTCACTACATAAAATTTACGTTTCTGTAAATCTACCAGTACTGACCATAATCAAACAAAAATCATTTTATTCGCATAAAATATGACCTATATGTCAGTGAAACTGCATAACCAGCAACTAATTTGAGCTTAACACAAATACATGGAACAAACACACACACACGCAAGCACACACACACATCTCTCTCTCTCTCTCTCTCTCTCTCTCTCTCTCTCTCTGACAAGTTACATCCTTTGAGCGATAGTAATTCGTGTCGGACAGAAGAAAAAGAGAATTTTTGGGCTGTATAGACTTTGTGTAAACTATGAAAGATTTGTGGAAACAGAATTAGTACATCTTATGGGTGTAACTTATATTAAAATATGTTTAAATGCTATCCGTTGAAGATGTATGTATGTATGTATGTATGTATGTATGTATGTATGTAAGCAGGTAAGGTCCCAGCCAGTCAGTCAATATCAATGTTTCTTAAGGAATAATGCAAGAGATTCTTCAACCTCCCCGCCCGACAACACCATGACCTCGGAGCAATTCCTCAGAAGCCTTCCCCTTCCGGTGCGCTTTCCAGGATATTTCCGTAGCCCCGAGGAGCAAAAGCTGGCAGAAGAAAGGCTGCTGTCAAGACCTTTCGTCCCGGCTCCTAATGGGTCAGAAGACGGATTGGTGAACACGTGCACTGGTGTTTGTTTAAGACCCAGTGACTGGAAGCCGCTCAGTCCCAGCACGATCAACCACGCTTGCTGTGTATCGTGAGTATTAAGGGTAATGTACTTGTTTATATATTAACCTATTGACCTGAGGTTCTTTCGAGTCATTGCTTTCTGGCCAATCAAATTATCGGGTAATCTTATATTGAGCGACTCGAGCATTTTACTACATTTAAATAAATTTTGAAAAATTTTTTTGATCGATTCCTTCATTTGTAACTATTGTTTTATTCATAGTTCATATGCAATTTTTCCCTGCATTACTAGATTGTCAAATATTTGGTCGCAATACCTCATTTCCAATCTGCATATTGTCATTGAAGTCAAAGTCATCAAAGATGGTCTTATAGATCATGCCTTTGGAACACGAAAAAATATTGCATGTGTACGTTATATAAATTTGAAGAAAACAAATCCGAGATAAATTCTTATATCGATGTACTCAAATGTTTTTCATCTCTTAGAGACGGGCAATTTTCTCAGTTACATGCGTTCGGTGCTGTAGTGATACCGTTCATGTAGTGATAGGACATACTAGTGGTATGAATTGCATGTTTGCATATTAGTTTTTCATTTGCATTACCGGTGCATATCAAAGTTGGATCAAATGAATGAAATCATTATAAATGATGGCTGCATGGTAAAATCGGTCCAACCATCCAACAATCGGTGCTAATACAGGCAGGTAAAAAATCCACATGTATTGTATGGCCAGACGGAATTCCCATCCAGGGGTTTACAAGGACACAAAAGAAACCCATATCCGACATCATAAAGAAATGCAAGTGGAGATGAATTAGACATAGCCCGAGAAGACACCAGCTCCAACATCGCTCGCCATGGACAGACACTAGCTCCAACATCGCTCGACACGCACTACCTTGGAACCCTCAAGGCAAACGCATGAGAGGCCGAGCAGTCATGACTTGACGAAGAACCTTGTGAACCGAACTTAAGACTATCCGCATATCCTGGATGGAGGCTAAACAGATAGTTCAAGAGCATTACAAATTCAGAACTGCGGTGAAGGTCCTATTTTCCAGAGTGAACAAAGTGGAATGAGGATGATAATGATGAGGATGAGCAGTATAAATTATACGACATTCTTGTACATACTTATGATATTCAGTGTTTAAACCATGCAATCTTTGTTTGTGGCTAGTAGCGTAAGCACGAAGGTACTTGATTATCTTTTTCTTTAGCTTGTTGTGAGTGATTGGTCAGTTTTTTTTTAACTTCATGATACCCAAGGACGATTTATTTTACTAGGGGTTGGTAATGTAGCAAACCTAATTTGTGTGCTATTTGTATTTACGTCCCTGTTTAAAAATTATTTGATTTGAGTGATTATTTGTTTGATTTTGTGGAATCGTTGTTGAGAACTGATGTGTCTAACAATGAAAATGAAACCCAAAGATTCAGTCTCAACTCAACCAACATGATGTGGAACATTAAAGTGATGAATTCCGCGACTATGATGAAGATCTGATTGATCCAGATGTAGAGTTAGAGAGGAAAATTTGGGCGCATAGTTTGAACGAATGCAGTAAACAACGGTATGAAAATAATGAAGCACCTCCGTCAAATCATTGTGCGAAAATGGACGTTGATCATATTTCTCAATTGATTCACCACCAGAAAAATCCAAACACGACCAAAATGAACATTGAGGGTTATAAACATAGTTTAAAGTTTCTGCAAATGGCAGAGGAGACCGAGATGTCCACGAAATTCCACGAAAGATCTTTATATCTGGTTGTCAATTTCATCCTTTCAAGCAGGAAACTATAAGGATGGGAGTCTGGCACGCTACGTCATTCGTGTGGACACAACATCGAAATGGCGCAATTATGATCATGACATAACGAATTCGGATAAGGATGTGTTTTCCGTAACAAGATAGACTCGAAAGTCTGCAAAGGCAAACCATGGAAATAAATCTGAACCACTGACTGACAAAGAAATTAACATTCTTTATTAAAAGGGTTTTAAGATGCAAATCTACTGAATCTATAATTTAGACAATCATGCTCAACAACTGTTTTCATCTTGGTCTGTGGAGTAGAAAGGAAATCTACATGTTGCAATAATGAGTCGAAGTGTTCAAGAACGCATAAGGTGTAGCTGAGAACGGCCAGTTCATACATGACCAGGTGAGAACATGATGGATGTGAGAGGTGACACCATTGATCTGTACTGCATGTTGTGACCAAGACGCTTTAGTTGTCTACAAACCCTACCTACGGAAACGCCAGGATGGTTTCTAAAATGAACATGTCCTTCAAAACAGTAACAAGAACTGTATCAGTTGGAGATCCTATAACTGAAACTATCAGTAAACATGAAAGCAATAATCGAAAATCTTATCTTGACTTCATTTAAAAGTTACAAAACCTTAGTGCCCACAAAATATCTGGTTCAAAAATGCGCGATCAGAAAATTTGCGGACGTACAACTGTGCAGTCGATCTTAAACTACACCCCTATCACTGAAAAGAAAGAGAAAACCTATTCACTCTAGTACAAGTCACATTCTTTGTTTTCAGGCCCAACACTACATGTAACAAAAATTCATTTACAAAACAACGAAGCCACGTGCGGAGACGAATAATCAGATGTAGTTGTCAATCACCGTATTGCCTTCTTAGAGGACCATATGCTTGAGAATTTATTGACATATTTTAGTACTTTGTCAGAACTACACTCATATATTATTAGGTGAGAGCTGTTTAATACACGAATTATTCAGTGGTGACAGTCTAGATAAGAGCAAATGATAGCTAACTGCAGCTGCAATTGATTTACTTCTTGTTTGATTAAATTTCCATCAGTATAGGTCTCCAGAAACAATTAAATACAAAAGTTGTGTCTTCTTTAAACCTTGTATTGTACATATTCAGGATATAGGTAGTTTCATATTTATTATTTATTTATTGAATCGGAAGTTGTATAAAGCGGTACGGGTCATTATTGCTGTGTGAGCGCCGGTATGCGTGAGGAGGCATATTTAGGACACACGGTACTAATGGTATGGAAAAATGGGAACCAGCCTGGAAATGGGTGAACATTTAATAGAGTATATATGGGTTTGGGTGGCCAGGATTGGTTAATAATGTAAGTTATGTTTTAGGAAAAAGAATCTTTTGAGAGCTTATCCTAGTTGTAAGTGAAAAAAAATAGAGACATTGTTTTATTGATGGAATTCCAGCCCTTTAACAGTCTTGAGTTTGGAACACTCATTACGAAAATTAGCACCTGACTCTTTGGTGCGGAATGGAAAGCACATGTTTCAAACACATGCAGGTCCATAAAATGCCGCGGCTCATATCCTTTCCTCTACACAGAAGCTGACATCCAGGTTTCATCTATACTGATAAATATAGGTTTGATCATGGGCACTCAGAAATTTTAAGTTCTTGAATTTTTAATAGCATGGTGTTTACATAGGTTTACTATGGGAACTGAATTAGTACCGCGACTCCTATAATCTCAGTAGACATTTCACCTGTAATTAGTCGCCATTTTTTGACCGTTCCGGTGGCCTAGTGGTTAGAGCGTCCGCCTCGGAGTCATACCAAAGACTTATTATAAATATGGTACTAAGAGCTAGGCGCTCAGCATTAAGAGGTTATAGTTAAGACTGGTCGGCCTGGTATCAGGATAATGTGACTGGGTGGGACATGATGCTACATGTCTGCGGCATGATGCCCCAGTGCTAGACATCACTATAATCTGCCACACTGCAGACATCGTAGCGATATGACTGAAAATTTTTAAGCTACGTTAAAAATCCAACACACACAGAGAGTCGCCATTTTTAATAATTCATTGACTTAGTTAAGGCTTGAGAAGGGACTAACAATACAAAAAAGACCCAACTCTATTCAAGAACCATAATTACGAGTATCATTTGTACAGCAAAGAACCGTTGAGAAGGCAAGAAATTTTAATTTTACCCATCTAATTTGCAATATATATAGTTCGTGCCTTACCAACCTCGAAAACTGAACCAAACCTAAATAGTGGTAATCCTAATAGGAAGACGTGAATTATCTAATACCAGTTCTCAATAATTTGCTTTTGATAAGGAATGTCAAGTAGCTGTTGCCAAAAGGTAATCACGAATTGTACTTAAACTGAAGAGGAAGTATTTCATAAGTTACGGTTAGACACCTAGGTAGCTTTTATGTAATATAAACGGTCTTAGAGGGTCAAATCTCATCCATGTCTCATTAAACTGAGGTGACATGATCACTGTCAAGAGAACCCTTCTATTTAATAGGAGAAAAAACCCTGTGATTTTACATAGAATATGTTGATGTAATAAGGTATACCTACTACACTTATCAATGCCGATTCATCTAATTTTTAATTTAGTTTTAAGATTCCCAGAAGTGTGCAGTCGGAATATTTATTTTCACTCTTTCGATTCATCTTTATTTTCCTAAAGGAACAGCTCCTTCGTATCCCCCACCTGGGTGATTGATATTATCACTCAGAAAAACAAAACTCTGGCTACATTTGAAGGCAAGAAGCAATTCTTTGCTCAGGAAAATTGCATGTAAGTATAATTTTCTTATGTAGATTATACAACCTAACCTTAACTGGCTACAGATACCGTTTTATTCTTCTGTCGAACTTGAATAGCTCCAAAGTAGCTTTTTCCCTCGCCCATGCGACAAAGGAATCTAACTGACTAGCTAACTGTACCTTTCTTATCTCAATCAAATTGTTTAAGCCTGGTTGTTTCAGTCGTGGTGTCCACGCGCTATTTTTCGTCTATAACCTATGTTTACATAGTCAAGAAAACAGCTCAGTTCTGTAATCCTTTGACTGCAATATCTCAATTTGCACATGAAAAATGGCTTTATCTGGTAATGTTGAAGTTTGACAGTCTAACCCAAGCATAGCCACAAAATGGCCAGATGTAAAATTTTAATGTGCAGCAAACTTGGCATAGCTAAAAATAAGTATTTAGCATACTTGGCATAGCTAAAAATAAGTATTTAGCATACTTGGCATGGCTAAAAATAAGTATTTTCGGTGCATGGATTCATAATGTCTGTCCACTTTTTGTCCGCATGACCGTCAGTCGTCAACACTAACGTTCGGGGAGGCGTTGGGTTTGTGTTATCGTAGACTTCTTCTAGAAGCACGCGACTTCATATGTAAATGTTTTAGGATTTCTACAACCATCACTGCAAGTTGGTCGCTGTGATTACATTTCTTAGCTGGCAATCCGTCTATACTCCCATTTACGGTTTTCTTGTTTTGTAATGCTTTCTTGCCATAGTCTAAATGGCATACTTACGAAATGTAACTTAATATACTGATGCTTCTACAGCATCCGGGTTTGCGTACTACAGCCTTACGTAATAAAATTATGCTTCTACATCTTTCGGGTTTGCGTACTACAGCCTTACCTAATATAATTATGCTTTTACAGTTTCCTACATTTCTGTATACAGTTATCCATAACATACAAAATGGTCATTTTGCGGATTCCGAAGTTCGCGTACTACAGCCACACTTAATATACGAATGCTTCTACAGATTCCGAAGATTCCATACTGAATTCATATCTTTCTTAACAATGCTAGTTCTATTATCTAATGTCTTAATTCAGTAGCCTCCTTTACAGCATAAATAAAAATAAATTTAATCAACTAATACATAACCAAAATTTCATCTTTCAATCCAACAGATTTACATTGATAGAAGTTTGTCGCAGTGTTCAATTTACATCATGTTACGAGTGGTGAATTACAAAGTACAATTCCACGCTTGACAGCATCACCTGACATGTCTCTCCTCTTGTATTTCCACGTCTAACGTGTAAGCTCTTGTCCCCTTTCTGACCCTGATTGTTCCGACCTCTCTTAGATGCGGATTTCCCTCTGACTCATCGGGTTTTCCCTTTTTCCTTCGGGAGAGTATAAAGCTGTTCCCTTAAATGCGAGAATATTACGAACTAGATATGTTTCACCACTTGTCTGTATATATATATATATATATATATATATATATATATATATATATATATATATATATATATAAACTCTCTTTGTTCGTATTCAGATTAGCGATTCACACTGCATAAATTCTGACATAATGTGATATTTACGAATACTGTCCTTACAGACTTATGTAAGATACACCGTTATATTTAGTACAAATGACCTTAACTCGGCAGTTCATTGCCCATCGCCACACTGCAATTGATTAGAAATTACCACGTGCTCTCTACAGACAAATGCGGCCGTATATACCAGCATACATTACTACACGTCTTATTTACATTTGACTAGTCAATTCTTGTTCAATAAGATAAATGTTCAGTTACTTATGGCGTAATATTCACTAAATCTAGCTACAGTAACCAATAACCTGCAAGATCATTTAAGCATTAAGAAATCATATACAAATATACAATTGTCATTAACTCACGATAACAGTATTATCCTACACAGGAAATCAATTTATGTAATCATACAAAATATGGCACATCTGCATATTAGGGTTAATTCATAAATCTCTATGAAATACTGCATATTTGAATATTCTTTGGGTTACATCATAAATCCCTATGAAAATACTGCATATTCGAATATTTGATTACATGCAATCCGTCAGTCCTATGAATGAACTAACTGTAAAATTAAAGGAATAAATTGCATACAACTCTAGCACCAACGGAATCCTATGAACTTGAATAATCGAGACATAGCATGAATCATAAGCATATCAAACCCATGTGCATAAACCAACAACAAAATAGAAAATTACATGGAAATTAAAATTGCGTACCTTAATGTGGTTGTTTTCCCCACACAATTGTGTGTCAAATCTCTATAGCCTGTTGTTTTCCTTCCAAGACAGCTACCTGACCTCTCTACGAGGGAAAACACTATTCTCAAGTTTCCCAAGGACTCGGACCCTTTGTCTTCTCACAAGGCAAAAGTCGAACTAAAGAATTCTGAGCAAGTTGGTACCCTTAAATTCTCAGTCTCCCAAAGTGTACGCCTTAATTTTTACCAACCAATCGGAAGTAACTGTTCCTAAAATTCTCTCCAAATAATCATGTCTTTCATACAATTTCACCCGCCTAAAATATGCTGTAATTAGCTTTCCTTTGAAGATCAATTATTTGACATGCGGCCCTTTACGAACCGATACAGTCGGGGTTCTAATGTACTCCCTGTCTATATACCGTTAAGATGACTGGGTCAAATCACTGTTCCTTAAACGAAAGTCATTTTATGTTTCACAGATGAAACGAGGGAGATATCAAAGTGAACTTTCTCAAGACCTTTCTGGCTTGACTATGATAACTTCAATGCACAATTTATTCAACCTTTAGTTTCAATAAGTCTTCAAATTTCGCCACATTACAATCGAAAATAACTTATCTTCTGATAATTTTGGTTCCACATCCAAGAATAATATAGCTTCGGAAACATGCATATCTTTCCACGTTTTGGTTAACAGGACACTTTAAGTAATTTAATTATCATCTAAATACTTGACATACCTATGAAAACAAGTATATCTCATATGTTTTGGATCTACAACCTACATAACAGAGTTACAAAACTAACTTTCATAAAATGTTGTCATTTTATATCAGTTTTACGCCATGGTTCTGCATTAGAATTTCAATATCTGCATGAAAGCTTCAATATTTGTGAAAACGAACATAATAATTCATGATTTAATGCATAGCAAATAAAACTTGATAACCTTTACTAAACTTCTTTCTTTTTCAGACAAGTGAATGGTTGCAATACTTGCAAATGCCAAACACAGACTACTTACGCTACTGCTGTAGTATACACAGATGATAAAACTGATTATGAAATTTCTTGGTTCAGTCTTCAAGGGTGTTGTAAATGCATTAATACTTAGTTGTAAATGCATTAATAGTGTGTTGTAAATGCATTAATAATGTGCTGTAAATGCATTAATAGTGTGCTGTAAATGCATTAATAGTGTGCTGTAAATGCATTAATAGTGTGCTGTAAATGCATTAATAGTGTGCTGTAAATGCATTAATAGTGTCTTGTAAATGCATTAATAGTGTGCTGTAAAAGCGTTAATAGTGTGTTGTAAATGCATTAATAGTGTGCTGTAAATGCATTAATAAGACGTCGTTAATGCATGAAACTGTTGGAATGCTGCATTCGATACTGATGTATCTATAGATGGGTTGATTGACACATTAGCAACTTTCGAATATATAGTTGTTTTGTGCAAACATAAATATACACCTTTCTATTTATGTAATGTTTATTACTAATATTTTATTACACAAGGAACATTATGAGTATTTCACTTTGTATATATTTTAATGCTTTATTTATCATCTATAATAATTGTCATTTTGTATTGATATTGTAGCAGTGTCCGTCTTAATAATTATACTTTTGTCACTGTTGGACGATTTACTAAAAATAAAAGAGTCTGGAAAATTAAATTTCCAGACTATTTCAATGCTCAATCATTTCATCAAAAACAGCAATGGACAAATCCTTTAGACATGAAAAGTTGTTAAATATTCTAGTTCGTTTGAAGGTTACAGTGATGCAGCGAATAAAATCGATTGTTTGGTTTGGGATACGGATTTTAAAATTTACTTTTACGAGACCTCTCTGGCACGCCTCTATTCTGAACAGATGGCCATTACCTAGTCCTAGAAGACATAGAACATACAATGATCAATATAAAGACAGTATAAGCGGTACAAATAATATATACACAATATACATATTATGTTGATGAATTACTGAAGTACACCCTAGGATAACCCATTCCTGATGAGGCATATTTCCAACGGACTCCTAGCACACGTGGTTTACAATTTAGCTAAGGCACATTTTAGGGTCAACATGCAATATTAACAAATAAGCAAAATGAAGAGAACAGTTTGCATCAACGGACCATTAAAATGTATTACAAAGAATACAAACAAGATTGATAAGTCGATGACGTGAACATCAGGCAAAACAGGCATCGAAATAAAAGTACCATAAGGTGATAGATAATGCATTGAAGTGCGGATTAAAGTGTTCATTTTGCAAGAAAAAGTTTCACAAATTCATTATTTTACTAAACAATCGCCACTTATGAAAGTATTTGTAGAAGCGCAGCAACACAAAATTGTTATTTAGTGCAGAGTAAATGGAGCAAAAAAGAATCTTACTGAAAACACACCTCGGTATGTCTGATGACAGGATTCGAACCGTACCCTTTTTGGACGCGAGTCTAGCACGCTTACCACGAAACAGCATGATTCCTACCTTCAAACAATAATAGAGAAATCTCTTTCTTTATTAATTTTATTTTGTTCGGTTAAGTGAGACTTTACTGAAGTATTCAGTCTATTTCTGTGTGTAATACGTTTGATATTCTGTTGCAGTACGTTTGATATTCAATTAGAATAAGTTTGATACTCTGTTGCAGTACGTTTGATATTCTATTAGAATAAGTTTGATACTCTGTTCTAAGGCATTAAAATCTTTTGTTGTGTTAATATTACTCCCCGCACCCCCCGATTGTTGTGGATACACTCTTTCCTCTTCATGCTATACAGTTACAGTTGCCTCCACTAGCATTATATGATATTTGTATGATTGTCTAAATAAATTGCACATACTAATTTATTAGATAAATATGATGAATCACAGTTGGTGGCGTTATTGTACAGGTGGTTTAGGATAAGGTATGTGACTTATATCAGCCAAACTCTTAAAAGAATGGACAGGCGATAGTTGATCCTGGTTTATAATTTTAAAATAAATCGAATAGATTTATATTGAATAAATTTGAACTTTCTTTTTTAATACTGACGGTGTCAAGAAAACCACGACGATGAAGATCAATCTATACGGTTTCAGTCATTGCAGACATGGGCGCCCGCAGGATTTATTGCAGGGGGGTCAGGACTTTGTGCGGGGGTGGGTGGGTGTTACGACCCTGTAGTTAAATTACATATGTGTTAAAATTTAAATTCTTCTAATTCTTTGTTTCATTTTTTATTTTATTTTTATATCACTAAATGTTATTATTATTATGGTGATGATTATGTTAGCAAGGTCTAATAGTTTCTTAGAAACATCGTATTTATTTAAAACGTAAATGTGACTCGTGTAAGCACGATTTTTGCATGACGGTTTTTCGTATCAAGTAAACAGTGAGAAAGAGCTATGCAAATGATTGGCTGTGACCACGTTATTACTTGTTTACGCTTTTGTAATACCCAGAGTGATTTCGAAATCACACGTGTATTCCGTGCGTGTGTACATGAAACGACGTATTTGTTTCTTTTATATGCTTAGTTATCTGTAAGAAAGTCACTGAGATAGTCATAGTCGTAGTCAGTTATACTTGAGAGTCACATCATAACATCTTACAGAGTTTATAATACCTTAAGAAAGGTATTTCTGTGCTGGAAAGAGTTGTTCATTCGTACGAGGAACAAAATGTGTATTGTTAGTGGTGGTAGCTGTATTTCATCTACTTTCTAAATAATTATTTTCCCTGGAGAACAACACTACTGGCTTTGGACAAAGACATTCGATGAAATTATTTCTAAATCGGAACAGAACAATACAAATTGTGCTTTACAGTATAGATTCTGGACATTCTGTGTTAGCCTTAGTCTGACGTCATCATCCGCCATCTTGGATCGGAACTGAGATTCAGACTGTATCAATTTAGAACTGTTTATTCACAGGACTTATGTGTTTTCACAAATTTAGAGCATATTTTTAATTTTCTTCGTAAATCGTAAGTCTTGTTTCATCTATTTACCTTTTTACCGTGTTTTCTAGGGAAATAAATTCCTTTTGTTAAAATTTACTAAGCTTGTTGTCACTCTTTCTTTGTGTTACTTTGAACGAGCCGATACGTAACAGGGGGGTCTGGATTTTCTGGGGGGGGGGTGAGGTCAGTCAGTCACGGCCGGGAGAGTTAGTATAAGAAGCTGTCTGAAACTAAAGCTAATATTTATTAAGCGTTTTGAACAGAATCTTGTGACATATTTTCAGCTTCATTTGCATGATTAAACTTGTCGGAATATATATATATATATATAATCACGTGACCCCCCTTGACCCATGCTGCGGGCGCCCATGATTGCAGAGCACGTGCTTACTTTTAATCTTGCCACTGAAACATTAGTGTCTTTATTATGAATTTGTTTACAATAGCATGTGCTATTGATTTGTCATGATCAACATTTTTCTAAAATAAAATCTACATATTATTTTGATTTTTATGCCTTGATGACATAGCCATTTAATTATATCCAGAAATCTGTCTGCATATGGTGTGCCACTAGCACCGACTTAGTCAGTGGTCAGTAATACATTCTGCTCAGGCTACAACATGCACGTTATACAAAGAGGGCAATGCACTGACACTCAAGCTACAAAGTGCTCTGAGCCTCTCTGTACCTTCACTGGACATTTAAAATATGTTACCTGTAAATACACAATTTAGACTTGATACTATATGTCCTAAATGTCTACCCTGAATTTGGTTAGCCTCAGATACGATCAAGTTTTGACGACCAGCTAGGAATCAGAG
This sequence comes from Megalonaias nervosa, assembly GCA_016617855.1. Lineage (NCBI taxonomy): Eukaryota > Metazoa > Mollusca > Bivalvia > Unionida > Unionidae > Megalonaias > Megalonaias nervosa. The sequence goes on from JAECUM010012845.1 coordinate 48,269, forward strand.
CTGTTAGAAATTGTTGGTGTACACCTAGGTGCAATAATTTCATCAGCTGCTTTAAATCTAAATTTGCAATATATTCCTTAATCAAAAGACTTTGCAAAACCTGTACAGTGTTTTTTTTTTTAAATATTAATTTCTCTTAGACGATGTTTATAATGGGAAGAGTAACAATTTCATTCTTCTTGAATTTAAAAATAAGATTATATTAAAAAATATCAACACTAGTTAAGTGATCAGAAAAATTTGAAGCATTAGACTGCAAAGGTTTAGACAACCAAATTTATCAATGGATGACTTTTAAGAAAAGTGTTAGTTTGAGCCCTTGCAACCTATAGCATTAGGTTGAGAAGCAGCGAAGCACTGTTGCTCGCACGGATTCTGGAGGAAAAATACAATATACTTGTTCCAATGTGTATAGATGTACACACTGAAGACAGAAGAGTGTTATGTTGCAGGTTTATTGCATCAGGTACACGGCAAGTGGTTAGGAAAGTCTCAACAAATCTCTGTAACTTTGCACATGTTCTGACGAGCACTTTGAATAACTACCAAACGGCAGAGCGCATCCAGTCAAATTTAACTCTTTCTCATCGTTCCCATGGTCATGTCAGACATGAAAAGAGATGACCTACGTTTCTGTAATCTCAAAGATCAAAGTGCTGAATGTCAATCATGTGAAAATATGCTTGACTATAAATTAAAGTTAAGCGTTCGCACACAGGTAGGACTCGAACGTTAGAGAGTGCCATTCAGAAATGCGAACAAGCAAACATGTATCAAAGTGATTGTTACTATATTAAAATGACTACTAAAATATATGTGTTTCATATTTGATAGAGTACTTTTAACCATTTACGGTTTCATAACTAATAAAAAACAACAGGTATCGTAAGATTTGAGATGGTGGTTTCAGGGAGGGTTTTTATTAATTTTCACGTCTCTTAAACGTGCATACTCCAAGGCACATAGATGCAACTTACTGAAAGTAAAGCAGTAGGTAACCTTGTTTTAGTAAGATTTATTAGGTGGCAGCGATATGCAACACATTAATATGGTCCGTATACCTGGAGACGTATGCATGCATGTTATGTAAGCAAACAAAGCATGTTATGCGAAATGGTTCTGATTTAAAGAACCCGAAAAAGGTAAGGTAAAAAATGTAATACTCATTAAAACTATTTTGAATATGACTCAACATCTGTAAGTGAACTTGATGACATTTCAAGCAAACTTACTACAGTATACTGGGGATGGGAATGTTGTATGACTAAAATGCAAATGAACTGTTGAAACGCGTCCATCACTTGAATAATAAACGAATAAGTGTTTAATAAATACAATGTAAACAGGTATCACTACTGGCGCTGACACAGAGCTCTCTTAGTAGTATATGGGGATACTGTAGCCCCACGAAGACCTCTATGTTAAATTTAGGGGGCTGTACCGTAGCCCCAAAATTCATAGCCTCACGTAGACTTCTGTGTTAAATTTGGCCGTTTGTACCGTAGCCTCAAGATTTTATAGCCTCACGTAGGTTTCTGTGATAATAGAGGTGGTTTGTACTTTGGGGACAATGGGATTTTAACATGGGAATGTCAACTGCAGGTCAATGGAAATTGAACATGGGTGACGTCAGAGATTTATAGGGTCAAAACTATTTATAGGGTGAAATGTATTTATAAGACAAAGGGTTAATAAGGACAAACATAGACATACAGAAACAAACAAATACACATCCAAACACACAGAAAAAGAGGACAGAGATGTTCCAAAGAAAGACTCAGACAGAAAAGAGACTCCAAAAAGAAAAGTCTAATGTATAGGTACAAACATTTATTCAAATATATACATTTTCTCTACGGTGTGTGCTTTGGTTTAAGCACTGTCCATTTAATATATACAAGTTATCTATTTCTTGGTTCTAGAAAACTACTTTAAAAATTAAAGTTCATGCCTTCAAAAAAAAGATATACAACGTATATACATTTCATAAAAGAATGACATTTTTTATACTACAATTTAATGTCCATTTTTGATAAAAAGCTAAAACAAAACAAGTAACAAACAATCAAATAGGACAAAGTTCATGTTTCTCTCTATATCCGTCTCACACGTTGTTTAAATCTGGTCAGCTACCATTTGTGTCCCAGCGTAGATGTTTTCCATCACGTGCTCCCTTTCATTTGTAAATCTGCTGTTATGTCCATTGTGCTAGGTACACTTATCGATAAGCAGATCAATGGCGGTTGTCTTTTTCCGATGGAGGTACAACGTACGCGATATGAATGGTCACTTTTTCATCGGTGATGTAAAATTTTTCTCATCGTCTGAATCGTCGAAGCAATAGCCCTCAATAGTTTGGAAGAAGTTAATTCTGCAGGTGTACTAAACCCGAGACATACTGGAGAGTTCAAGCTGTCGTGATACATAGATAGGCTCAAACGACCTCGATCTTTGACTTGACACTGACGTTTGAGTTCCTCTAACAGTGAGTCAAATAAGTCCGTAATGAAACCTGCTGCTTCCTCGGCTGGAACGTCAGGCGCAAAGTCTTTAAATTTCACCGTGTAGGTGTAAGTTGTCGTCCTAAATTTTCTCGAAGTCGCCGTGTGAGTCATTTGGATGCTAAAATACTCCTTTAGGTCTACTGAATCCTTTTCCTTCTTGGACACGCTTTGCTGTGACAGTATGGTGGTGAAAGAAGCCAATGATGTTTGTTCCTTCTCTTTTTTCATCTGCGTAGAGTGATTCATCGTTCTCGGCATTTGTCCCCGCAATGAAGTGTCGTTCTTGGTGTCGTCCTTTTTTATATTGGGTGATATGAGCATGTCCATAAGGTAAAGTCATGTAGTCTGGAAGTCGCACTGGTTGCACGTAGTTTGCCATGGCGTTAGTAAATAAACAACTAAGATGTGGCACTGCATTGGCGATGTGATCGTGAGGCACAGCATCGCACTCGAGTTTCTCGTTGGACTTGAGTCTTACGCTCGATACTTGCTGTTTGAAAGTATTCATCTTTCTCGCTCGGTGTTGATAATGACAATGAACTATCGGTCTTAGACATTGTTCCGTTTTATATGCTGGCCAATATCAGCGTATCCGTACGGTAAAGTGAAGTAGTTGGGAAGCCGTACTCGCTTTTGGTACACGATTTGATAGACTTTATCCAAGGGTCGACTGACGATTTGATGTGTGGGTACAATCTTGTGGGGTTCGTTGGTGGTCACTTTAAAATTTCGATCCTGTCCAGACTGCAAGGCTTCTTTCAATACGCCAAAGTTCACCACTTGACTGGTGCGATAACTGAGAGTCAATCCTTTCACTTTACACTCCATGTGCACTTCTCCTTGTTTGTCCCGGTAGTCGTAGTCGTAATTTTTGGGACCGCCACTTGCAAAACTTAGAATCTTGTCGTCGGGATGCTCGTCCATCCAAGGCTCCTAAACGGTCTCCTTCGATTTTAGGGTGCTGTTGACCCAGACGATCGATGTAGATACAACTGTCCGTTTCAAAATACAGCACACGATCTCCTAACAGTTCTAAAGCTTTGTACAGTTTTAAGCGAGCATGGGCTGTCACGTAACCCGCAATGATGACATTTCCAAATTTGTCGGCTTCTACAAAGTCCAGTTCTTCTTCGTAATTGACTAAGATCATGTCCTCACGAACGACGTCCACGTGTTTCATGTATTTGGTTTTGTCGTGAATCATCTGGAAGTAACGGGAAGTTCTGTCAGATACTCCGTCTTGGTAAAACACAGTCGTTGTGCCATTTTGCCCCACAAACAATTCAACATCACTTTGGCAAACGATCGCCTTCCTTCGTTTTTCTCGATGTGGTCTAAAGTGATGCCTTCCTGCTCCCAGTATTTCTCTTTGAATTTCTTTTGGTCTTCAGGAGAGTGGCATGAGGAAGGATAGCCGCTGGCTTCTTGTTTTAGTTTCAAAAAGGCATTCACTTAGTCTGCGAAAATGCCTTTTTGAGTCTCGTCGCCCTTGTGGTATTTTTCTGTCTTGGGAAAGTGGTAAATTTCGTACACTTCTAACAGTTGGTATCCCAGGTCCAGAGCTTTGAAAAATTCCACGCTGGCCCACGTTCCTGTCAAGGCGCGTTCTTCCTGGGTGCGCTGACAAGGCCGGTCTTGTTTGCACGTTTCGACACAAGTACGGCACAAGGGAAACATCAGTTCTCCTTGGCAATTGTAAGGGTGCAAATTTCTGTCGATCTATAAAGAGCACATTAATTTGGGCAGGTGAACGATTAATTAGATTCATGGGGACAGAAGCGCGTTAGAATCGCTGTACTGCACGGATGGTTAATGTCTGTGTCATGAGGGAAGTGATTTTTAATTAAGCCTTCGTTTATTTAACCGTCAGACAGACTAGGAAGGAGAGAAATGTTTGAATTGAAATTTTCCAGGTATTTGGACAAGGGGACCGCAATTTTTCGTGCCTAGTGAAAGAGGCGGGAGATATGTTTATTCCGATTGGTTACGCTAAATAAGGAGCGTGGTTCCCATGCGAAAATTCCTGTTTTAAAACATGCCCATCGCCACATTAAATCAGTCTACGTATTCTGCAAGAGAAAACAAACGTAAGAGACTCCGAGCAAAATTTGGAAGAAATTTTCTCGTAAATACAATTGTCCAAGGGACCGGATGTCTGGAAAGTCGTAGGACACATTTCTGGGTAGAAGCGTGCAAAGCTTAAAAGCAAGGGGAAATAGCTCCACACCTTGGAGTACCACGCAGCAGTATATTCCCGCATTGAAGCGCCACACATTGGTGTAACCACGCATTGGTGTATCTACACAGTGAAGTACCACACATTGGTGTACACACACCTTGTTGTATCCACGCATTGATGTAAGCCCCACAAAGTGCAAGAGCAGAAAGAGAAAAGGACCGGAAAGAACTACCACAGCGAATTTGGAGTGACCAGAATAACCAGGTTATGAAATTGTGCAAGACAATGACTTCGATTGTTCACTTGATTCTGTGATGAACTAATTCTATCATTTAAACAGATCGGCTATTTATATAACTATATTTGTGTTTGAAATTCGGTGAATGATTTATTTCAAAAGAAGGGTATCATCCTAATGTAATGCATTTTCACAGTTGTTTTATATAATATGATTTATTTCAAAAGAAGTGTATCTTCCTAGTGTAATGCAGTATCACAGTTGTTTTATATAATTGATTAAATTGTAATCTTTTATGTACGGGGGCTCGTGTCATTTTGTTTATATATCTGCTCAGATCTCTATTTATTCCACCTATAAGTTTCACCCTTTTTTTATTAATATTTACTCGCTCCGGGCTATAACACCGACGGCGATCAACCTCTAGATAACGATAATCAATAAAGTTGGGCAATTCCCGACAGCAATTGTGTGGTAACACGGGATGGTACAATTTCGTGGGAGGTAAGACTTTGCACTTGATCAATCCTTCGTGTTGTCGAATGTTTTCCACGTCGATGTGTTCCGTCAGCAATTGCGGGTGCCCTCCGGGAAAGTGACAATATTTGCACACGTAAGGATACAGCGAACACACGTCCAAGTATTTGATTTCTTCTTCTTTCTCCTCGTCGGCTTGGTACAGCAAACAGGTGGCATTCGTCCGTCCTCCGTACAAGCTGTCCTGCGGGTTCAGAGGGTCCACCAACTTGTAACTTTCCACGATGCGGTTAAACTCGGGATCGGTTTTCAATCGGTGATCGTACTCGTGTTCCCACATTTCCACCGCTTGGAATCCTTGCTGTTCTAACTTCAGGCGCCGATGACAAGTGGCTTCGTACAAGTCTTCCATGGTTCGTTGTAAAAACTGATTTTTAGTGTCACGTTGAGGGTAACAGATGGGACAACTGTGAAATAAGCACCCGTTAAACTCGTACACGATCTGGGGGTTTTCTAAGTCCCAGCCATCCACCAAAAACCTTCCAATGGTTTTTTCGCCTCCTCCGTTGCGGGCGTGTTGGATCCATTTGCCTTCCTTGTCGCACAAGTAATGTAGCTAGCGTAGGACTTTGACCGAGTATTGACGTTTGACAAAATTGGTCGTTTGAGGGCTTATGACAGCCAAGGTGTTTTCGGGCAAGAATCCTTTGCGGCACACTAAGGAACACGCTTTGGCAATGGTGCAGGCTTCCTTCAAATGATCGATCCCTCCGTGTTCCATGAACAGTTCTCGAAATTTTCCACAGCAACACCGTAAAATGTCCACGTCGGAACGACAATATTTTTACATTTCTTCCTGAAAGTCGAAGGGGTCCGAGGCGTGAGTGTGGTACCATGCGTAGAAAGCTTCTCGTTGTTCGGTACGCATGTCGGGGTCGTAGTAGTGATCCTCAGGCAAATGGGGTAGAACGGCGAGTTGATTGGCTTCGGTATTGAAAAAGTGCGAAAATAGCCTTTGGCCATTTCTGTCATTCCAAACGTTTTAGGCATGCGGCTCAAAGGCATGGCCAAGTAACTCATCGAATCTTTAAACTGCACTTGTCCCACTTGCATGGAAATGATTTTGGCTCCGTTCAAAGTCACTTTAGTACGTTCGGTACTTTGTTCCGTATAGTATCTCAAAAGAAACTGTCCATCGTATCCCGAGAATTTGTGAGCCATCACCGTGGCATAGCGATGACAATCTCCGTAACGTTTGATGTCCTCTTGGCTCCACGTCTCGTCGACAGGTCTAAGATCCATTGGGCGAAATCGGCTAGCGTGTTCAGTTCCCGAAAGATTTTTTCACGTCCTCCAGGAGTCTTGCTACAGTGAGGGCAATGAGTAAAGATAGGCTCTTGGATGCACTTCTCACACGCTCGGTGAGCCACGCAGAAATTAAGAATGTGAATGCCAGTCTCTTGTATGCATTCGAAATCGAAAAAGATGAAATTGCCTTTCTTTTGGTCATCTTCTTCCTCTTCATGTTTGGAATAGTATATTTGAATGTTGCATTCGTGTTCCAAGTCCACGATTTGGTGACAAATGTGACGTCGCTTCTTTCCTTAACGTACGTGCGCCTTGGCACTGTTGGTACGTATGCCTTGTCCACAAGCAGGGCACAATCTCAGGAGTTGACAAGCACATTTCTGCTGTGAACCTTGCGTCCTTAGATGTTGTTGGTAACAGGCAGGGCTGACAAACGTGCGCTGACAAGCTGGGCAATGCACTCGTTCTTGTCCTTCGTCAAGACAGGGCTTAGAGGCTAAACATCCTGAGCATTTCGATCCACAACGCTTGTGTTGCTCTCGATTGTTATAGCCATTCCGTCGGTGATATGAAATTTGTCATTGGATTTCTGCACGTGTTGAATCTTGTCGATGACTTTGGAAGGTGTCAATTCTGCTGGGCTGCTAAGCTCGATCCAAACAGGGGACTTCAAACTGTCGTGATAAATGGAAAGTCTCAAGCGATCGTCTTCTTTAGCTTCACATTGCTGTTTCAGTGTGGTTAACAAAGAATCCCACACATCGGTGATGAACCCTTCTGCTTTCTCCAACGGTACGTCTGACTTGAAATCTTTAAACTTCACCGTGTACGTGTAGGCCGTGGTTCTAAATTTTCTAGAGGAGCGTTTTTCCGTCTCTAGAATGTGGTAGTACTTTTCGGGTGATACTGGTGATGGCGGACTTTGGTTTGGAATAGGCTCTCTCGTTCTAGTCGCAGACGTCTAAGGTGTTGGTTCAGGTTTGCTCATGTCTTCGATTTGAGCGAACACTTCTTTTCGTGTGTGAGGCGATACGTCAAGTCGCTGTCTCTTACCTTCTTCTTCTCTCTCGCTGAAATGGTGCGATCGTTTCATCTCTATTGCTGATTCAGAAATGATTTAACCAAGTTCGTTCTCCCTGTATATACCCCTCTCTACCTTGTGTTGTGACAATGACTTGCTATATTTCACAAGGGCGAGTGAAAGTCCAACTGTTAGGAACCCCTGGCTGACTTACGCGAACGACAATGGCGCGTCTTAAACACCTCATGCATCTTGACGACTCTTCGATTCAAACCCTACCACGAAAGAAAAAGTTGAAGAAAAAAACCCCAGACAGTTGATGTCATCAAGAGCTAGAGACGGTACTGTGCCGTTAGGACACGTACGTACTCCAGAAAACCACGCTACTCGACTACGATGTCTCATTCTCTCTGTCACTTCTACTTTGCCGTTGACCACGATGTCTACCAACCCTGATTTAACACACGTTTTTCTTCATTTGATATTTCTAAAAAAATACTAAACTCATTTTTAAAAGAACTACTCTTATTCGACAGCAGCGACGACGTCTCCTCCTGCTCTTACAACTGTTGCTGCACCTACAAAGGTGATCTTTCCTAAGATCAAAGTATGGGACAGAGCAAATAAGTTGTGAAGTTGAGCGGAGGTGTCTAAACAACAACTGTCAAGCTCCTATGTTCCACTTCTGTTTGTCATAATAACTTGCTATACTTCACATTTTCTAAAGTGAACTTGCTATACTTCACATTTTCTAAAGTGGAAATGTTTACAAGCCGTACAAAAGTTATGTGACTCTAGCTTTTGACACTTGCACAGACTCTTCACTTCATAGGTGTCACGAGAAAAATATCTATCCAGTTTTTACTATTTTCAAACACACGCACACACTTGCAACGTGATTAAAATCTGTACTTCTTTATTTGTGGATATCCCACAGACACGTCCCAGGATATATAGCTGGTTAAGAACTGTAGGAATATCCCCTCATTTTTTTTCAGAAATATCAAAGCTTTTATGTGTATCTTCCCTGTTCCACCCTTTATTAGTGCTTAGGTATGTTCCCTAAAGACACAAACAATATTGAACAAAAATAATTTTGAATTAAGGTTTCTCTCTGTTTATACATTTTTTTCAAGTTGTTGGTGCATGACAGATTACATCCAAATACCTTCTCAAAGTGAGAGGCATTTCTACACGCCTTTATTAAATTCGGTTTTGTTGGTTAGTCATCGTTATTCTTTAATTCTATTTTTTGATGTATTTCTTTTTTATAGAAGATGTAAGATTGTTTATTGTTGTAACGGTATTTATGTTGTTTAGTCTGTTGCTGCAAAAGAACATATCTATAGCAAA